>WOFM01001513.1:0-23087 GCA_011428145.1 Ericerus pela | reverse complement strand
ATCATAGTCCGTCAACCTACGTGTATAATTTGATACCGTTACTTTTCTTCCGGTAAAAATGATCAAAATGAGAATTTCATGACGAAATCTATTTCGATTAATGTGAAAGGAAGTTTCCAATGCATTCAACTTGCTCACATACTCATCCACTCACTCACTCACTAATTCATCATAGCCCAGGCAAAACCACCGCACCAATCGACTTCCGTACGTTCTTACTACTCAAAGGGTCAAAAAAGGATATTTTTGCGTTACATTTTTTTTCCTCAATATTTTTTTAACTTGATGAATGGCCGAGAAGTGTTTTTGCTCTATCATATTGCTTCATCCATTTAGTACCTACCATGGAAATCAGTTTCTAGATATTTTGAAATTCATCCCCCAAGAAGATGAAAGGAGGTGAAATTTATTTTTCAATATTATTTTTCAGCACTTTTTTAACGCTATGTGATATCGAACAGATTATTTAAAATTTTTTTATCAGTTTCCCAAAAATCAATTTATGAATTTTTCGAAATTTATCCCTTATAAAGGGGTGAATGTTTTACGGACGAAACCATGACCACGGTGCTGGTATACCGTAAAGTTTTCAATTTTACAAACTATACAAGTTTGTAGCTTCGTTAACCTTCAAACTAGGCCCATACAATAAACCAAAGAGTTTTTATGGCCTTAGCCAATTTTATTCGTTGGTAGAGCTTTATAGACGTGCAGTTAATCAAAAACAATTGATAATTATTCTAATGCAATAAGATCCCACTGTTTGATGGTGTTACTCTTTGCCTATTTGGTTTATAGCACTTATTGGAGCAAATAGCGATTCTTTGTGTTTATACCATTGTGTATTAGGCTCGATAAATTTTTCAATCGAATACAATGTACCTTTAATGCGAAACTTTCGTCTTCGTTGTTTCACGCTGCTGGAGATGAGCCGGCGGCCATTCATCGTGCAATTATTAGATTTAGAAATCGACATTTTGCAAAAGCTGAAGACAATGGGTCGCGATGAAATGTGGGAGAAGAGGAGCATATTTGCGTGACACGTGCAAAAGTTTTAGTTTTCACAGTCATACAAATGGCGAAAACATAATTTCCCTCGAGGCCAAACAGAGATGGCACTACTTGGAGGCTATATTAATATTATCTGCCTACATACCTACTTACCTACTTTTGTAAGAAGATTACAGTTTGGAATGGGTGATGTATACGCGAAAAAAGTGAAAGAACGTAAGAAGAAAAATTTGCTTACTTTCGTAAAATTTTTTCAACTCTCTATCGAATGCACAATGCTTCCTGTTCTGGTTTCAACTTTTAACAAGTTCTTCGTTCTGGTAATAGACTATATTCGTATAACAATCGCACTGCTTCTGGATGTACCTGCTTATGGGGTAGGTAATCTTACAGCACGGTACACTTTTCCTGCGAATCATTTTCGCAAAGTGAAATTCGTTAGCTATCAATCAAGCCTTATTTTCCACTTCAATTAAACATCTTCTTCATCACGAACCGCCAATTCGAGTTAGAGTAACTTTAATTTGCTGTATCACGACAGCAGAAGATAAGTTCAGTGGTAGCTGCAAACGAGGAAAAAAGAATCAAACTCTTTAATTATGTCTCACACGAAAATTTCAACAAAATATTTGATCTCAATCACGGAAAACCCGAAAATCTGTAATTAACTTGAAAATAATGTAAAATCCAGTCGAAGAACCCTTAAATAAATGGAATTATTTCGTGAGAAGACGAACTTATTACAGCTTCGCGTTTCTTCCTACGTATTTACTTTTCTTCTTTCATTTTTTTGTTTTCTTTTTTTGTTCTTCGAATGAACAGCTTCTATATTAAGTTGTAGCGAAGTTACGGATCAACATTTTCATTTATATAATAAAAAAGAAAAAAGAAAAAAAATTAAAACCTGATGAAAGAACTAAAAGAAAGAAAAAGATTATCGAATAAGTGCTTCGTGGATATAAATTTTCATCACATTTTCGAACAGTCGAGTCCATTATTTCGATATTTTTGATGTACGTAAGTTCAGTTTTTGGGTTATGGGAACTAGCATAGCTGTGCTCTCAAAAGAATGCAATTCCACTTAAGAGAAGAAGAAAGGAAAAGAAAGAACAACGAAAAAGAAAACTAGCAAGCGAAAACGTTTACTACTCGTCAAGATTTCTCTAAAGGCAAATTCTCGATAACAAAAACAAAAAAAAAACTGTATAAGTTCTGAACAGAAAATTTGTAACTTATTCTTCCCCCTCTTTTCACTTTTTTATTCTCTGTACCATCCTTGTCCCACCAATGAAATCAGATATATTTAACGATGGTCCACTTTTTACTTAAGGACGAAAAGTTTTCTTTATACATATAACTTTCTTGTAAAATGAAAAAATCGTATCCTTCGAATCTTCTCGTCTCCATTCAGTTTTCGTAGAACTTTTTCATTGAAACTTTGGAGATATGATGGGTTGTTTTTCTGCTTTTTGTGACCTAGGCCGAGACAGAGAGAAAATGATGGCGGAAAATACAAAAAGAAAATAAGGCCATTGTGGTATGCGACCCTGGGTGGCTCAATCCAACCCACTACATAACCTAACATAATTTCCCATTAATAAAAAACCACTCAGTTGAGTGTTCCACGAGCATCTCCACCAACAGAATTCGGTGAAGATGCGAGTTAAGGGCCCCAAGACCTGCTCAGCTAGCCAGGTGATCGATTGAACCGCTTTATGCCATGCAACAGGGAAAAAAAAAAAGGTGAATTAAAAGAAATTTACCTCATAGCTGAGTGTCCAAGAAGGCGTCTTTTTCGAAAAGAGCAGCCTGAATTTACCTCAATTGATTGCCTCGAGCGGGTCCGATGCCCGCGAATATAAAAATTAAACCATTATTAAAAAATAAAATAAATATATTAAAAATTCATCTTTATAAAAATGTAGACGAAAAAATAAATCGACCTCGATGGTCGAAGACAAAACGGAGGATGAAATCTTACAAGGTTCATAATAATATTGTAGCATACAGGAAAAAAATGTAATTTGGAACAAAATGGCAGGGGATTTTCCGACAACCGAGGTTGTATAGTGTCATTACCACCACTAGAAATAAAATGGTGGTAATGAAAAGATCGAAAGTTTAACAGAGAGGGAAAAAATGTTTAGGCTACGTGGCTAGGCTAAGAGTTTAGCCTAGCCGAAGACGCTCACGGCGTTTCATGGTGCGTGATTTTAATTTTAATTTTATTTTATTATTGGGTAAAAATACGAAAGGTTTTTAAATTTTGGTTTTTAGGGGATGGCCGCATTCCACACCATTAGTGAGAAAATGATAGCGACTTAATATCTGATTTGTTAGAGAAATGTCCTATGAAACTTAGGCTGGTATTCATAGTTGACACTATTGTGTTCACTAACCTAAGGGTCTGTTCAAAACTTACAGTTCTCAGCCATATTTCTCAACAAGATTAAGTTTTTTTCATAGCTTTAACATAGTTTGTCAGGTAGAAAACATTTCTAATTATTCTCAGGTAAACTATTTTTTTTCGCTGCTTCATTGCAGTTTAAAAAAAGACGCTTAAGTTATGAACACTTAGTAACGACTATGAATACCGCCCTAAATATTATGATCGGGCATGGGGTTAAGCAGAGGGAGCATGGAGAGGAATTTTCTCCCTTAATCTGGAGATAAAAAATGTTGCTCTTTTTTCACAAATGCAGTGAAAAAAATTTGAAATTTGCTCTTTTCAACAAAAAAAAAATTAGTTTCTTCTTGAAAACTTACTTTGCTTCCGTGTAATATACTTATGTGAAAATTATTACATTTGTGGGGATGTATATATATACTCGTGCACCTCACCTTGCTATTGGCAATGGTGTCGCTGCACTTATAGCGTTATTGTTTTTTCATATCTGTGGGCTGGCAGTTCAAATCTCTATACCAGCAAAATACAGATATGGTAACCTTAACGTGAGTGAACTCGCTGAGCTCCTCCACCTGTTCTCACACCCCCTTCAAAGAGTGACGTTAAACTATGATGGCATAAGTCCGTATTGCGGGTTTTATTGTTTATCACATAGTAGCAGCCTGGCTCCACCTTCTGTTATACTGTCATGCTGCAGTTGCATCTGCAGCACTGGGTGAGTGGTTTGGGGATATGAACTGATATATACATGGCTCACCTTACTATCACAATGGCGTAGCCACGCATATAGCGTCGTTTTTTTTTTCATATCTATAGGTCACTGGTTCATATCCCTATAATGGTAGACCTGCAACATTCGTTCGATGTCGAATTATTGGTCACAAATAAACATTTTGGCAGCTACAGTATTGACCGACTGAAGAGAAAATATGGCATTGTCCTCGAAAAATGCTCATTGCAAATGTTGCAGGCAATGGGGATTGAATCTAGAAAACCAACATATGATCAAATAGAAAAAATTGGAAATCTTAGGTCAGTATTCGTAGTCGACATTAACCCTAGTCTAGGTATTCACTAACCTAGGGACCTGTTCTTATACTACAATGAAGCTACAAAAAAAAAAAAAAAAAAAAAAAAAAACAGTTCAGATGAGAAACGTATCTTTAATGTGACAAACTAATGTAAAATTATGAAAAAATATAGTTTTGATGAGAATTATAGCTGAGTACTGCAAGTTTGAAACTAACCCTTAGATTAGTGAACACTTAGCTCAGGGTTAGTGTTAACTGTAAGTATACTAATCTGAGGCATGGGTCCACAGTTTCTGCCTACTTGCTTTCTAGTTAATTCAGGTTGATATGTTTGCAAACACACAAATTCCTTACGCTCACCACAAGTGTTAGAATAATTATTTATGATACATTGGCATAACTGCGGGTGGGCCAGAGCTGGCCAAAGTGAGTCAAACCCCCCCAGAAATGCCTGTAGGCCACCCTAAAAATTTTCATAATTTAATCTAAATCAAACACAAATACTGAAAACCTAATTTTGATTGTGAGAGATCTGGAAGATTTTTAATAGAGCTTAGTATTTCACACATCGGAAACCATGATGCACCCTGGAAAAATGTCCTTGGTATGCCAATGTTATGATACAATTGTGAAAGGTAGTTGATTGCTATATGAAAGAGATGGTTGCATTGTGCTGATATGAGTAGCTGTCACCTACTTTGCATATGTGTCATAATAGTATATTACCCACCAAAATTCAAAAGTGAATGATTATATATAAAAGAGTTTTCAAAATGAGTGCAGCGAGTGAGCAATTCTCGAGTCATGTAAACTCACTTTTGAATCTTGTCGAGGAAGATATTTTATTTTGTATAATTGATGATCAAAAAGCAACGAAACTTTAAGATTCTATCATAATAATGAGTCTTTCTTCTTAAAAAAAACGGAATAAAATATCATCCTTCTCATTGTGGCAGATTTAACGTTTCATTTAGAAAATGTAACCCACCACCTCGATGCTTCCACGTAAAAAAAGCTTTATGTTTTTACATTGAGGTGGATTCACTTTATATCGAGATTATATTCATCAATGATATGAGCTATTTCTCACTTGAAAAATACTAGCGTAAACATTGCCTTTCTGATTATGTATTATATAAAATATTTTTTGTAATAAAACTAGATAAAATTGTATGAAGATAGAATGAAGAGGAAAAAAACAATTTATGGGAGCGAGAGATGAGTAAAATGTACTTCAGCAAGTAAGCCGAATCGAAAGCCCGCATGAGTGGCCCAGGAGAGAGCAGGTGACTGTGTAAAAAATGACTGAATTTTCTAGTGTACATTCAAAAATGCATGCAAGTTGAAACCACAAAAACATACATTTTACAGGTAATTATTCGAAAATAGTATATTGTACAAAAAGTGTGGAAAGTTGTCAGTTTCACAGCCACTTTTGCACCCACGTGGGGCTGCGTTTTCAAGATAATAGCCGCTATATTTTTTTAGATGCACATATGCAATAACTAAGTTTACCGTAAAATAAATATTGGCCTAGTATCCACACGCTGCTCAAAAATTGATCACTTTATCTCAACTTCACTATGTACATATCTCAAAAATCATGTGTTCTATGCATGTGTTACAAAGATCTTCGATAACAGAATCTGCCAATACCGTATAAAATTATATCCCATTGTTGAAAAAATGAGTCTAACGTTTTAATATGGCTTGAATAAATGTAGATACTTCAGTAAGTTGCTGTTATTTACACACATTCTATATTCTTGCTGGCAGCCCACTCTGTAATTTCTTTGTTTGGTTTGAAAGTTTTTTTTTTTTGTCCTATCGCTGTTTCATTCTGAAGGGCTATTTTATGTAAATTTAAGTGTTAAACTTGAATTAAATTCCATATGTATATACCTAAAGAATTTTGAGTTGTACAGTGTGATAACATTCTGCTATACCTATATAAATCCCCCTAATAACTCAGTATCCTTATCATCTAACGTCATTATGGAGATGAACTTTTTTTTCTTTTTTAAGGAGGCTGTGTTCATTTAACGTAAATCGAAAAACTATGGGGGTCGTACTTCAAATTTTCAGTCTAAAATCAATGTTACTAACTTTTTTTTTGTTTTCATGTTCCGAAAACTGACTGAATAGAAATATTTATAGTTTAGAAAAATTTTCTACACTTCTTAATGGTAAAAACACTTTAATTCAGATGACAATGCAACTAAAGTGGAGTGAAATAGTGCGCTCCTTAGTGTTCACGATTTCTCTTATCGCGTCGTAACATGCGCTCTGGCGTCCCGATAGTCGAGAGTTTTGTGCAAAAACCACGTTATTAATCTTCTATTTTTTATTCTTCATGCAGGGTATCACGTAATCACGCCCATTCGAAGTCCAGTTACGACTATCCAAAATGTGTTCGTCGGTCAAAAGACGGTTACTGGGCCTATCCAAGTCTGCCTTCGTCGCCGGACAAGGACCGATACTGGGCGTACGCCAATAACGGCTTTCCAAACAGCAACACTCCCATTCCAGCAGCTGCCACCGCCAACGCCAACGCCGCCGCCACCGTCACCACCAAGGAGACGCCATTGCTCAACAGTATTTCGAGGAAGTCGAAAAATAACTCGTACGTCAATTACGCCACGTATTCGCCGCACCACTCCAGTGGGACGACGGAGGCGACGGCGACATCGGCATCGGCAATGACCATGTCGACCAGCTCCAGCATCGAACAGGCGCTGGCCAGCACCACCTACGACTACCACGCCGCCCAGCTGGAACGTTTTCTGGACGAATATCGACGGCTGCACTCGGAGCTCACCAAAATGAAGGAAACGTGCGAACGATTTGGTAGCCGGGCGGCGGCGGCGGCGGCGCGGGGGCGTTAGCGGTGGCCTCGGTGACGACCTCGATGACCTGCTCAGCAGCGGAGTCGACAGCATCGGAGCCGGTGGCTGCAGCAGCGGTGGCAGCACCTCCAGCATCCGGTACCCGTCGCTGAGAGCGCGTCTGCATCGGCGCTCCAAGTCGTCGCTGGCCGAGCAACGGCCGTACTGCGGCTCACGCGGCTCCCTCCAGCGCAGTTACTCGGCCAAGAGTCAGCGTTCGTTGGAACGACCTTTGCAGTCGAAGAGCTGCTCGTTCGAGCGCTCCGTCAGCTTTGTGCCGACTGCGACGCCTCTAGTTCCTCCACGCTGCTGAAAGATACGTCGACGAAGGCGGCGGCGGCGGCGGCGGCGGCTGCGGCTGCAGCATCAGCTGACGATGTGGTTGTGCCCAAGTCGATATTGAAGAAGAAAAACGACGTCGATTATTATTACGAAGGAGCCGCTGCTGCTGCTACTGCTGCTGCTGCAGTCGCCGGAGTTGGTGGTGCGGGAGCAGGAGCAGGATACGATCGGAAAGGGTACAGCCGCACGGTGTCGTACACGAGCAGCACATTGCCATTGAAACGCACGCGTTTGAGACGATTCAGTGACTCGTCAATGGAGGGATTTTTCAAGTAAACGCCAACGGTTGGCAACAATGTCGGCCACCTACTGTGTTTGTGTACATATTTTATAATCGCCAAATTCGTGTGCGTTCGTCCAGCGAAATTTAAAAGACGAGTTACCAGTCAATACTCTTTATCTGAAGCGCAGTGTTCTGCTGTGACATGTTCACAACGTGAAGAAACAATGCTGTTTTCATTTTATGTAAATCATTAAAATATAACATTCGCCACTAAATATTCTTTGAATTTCTTTGTAATTCGTCTGTGTGGAATTTTTCAAATTGTTTCTGAATAAGCGAAAATTTTGTCTATTTTTTAAATTATTTTAAAGCAGATTTTCTTTAAAAATCATCTGCCCTTCTTTTGATCTTTTAACTCTGCCAATTTAATTTTTTGCGAAAATTTATTCTCTTTTATTATTACGTTTGTGTATAAGTTTATGAAATTTATAGGAAACGGTGACTTTATTTATGTTGGAATTGCTCGTCTTGTATCCTATTTGAGGTAAGTAAATAATTAGTCCAAGTTTGATACATTATAAAAATATACTTTAATGGTAGGAACATGAAAAGCGGAAAATATTATTGTTATTGATAATTATGAAAAGTGTGAAGTAGGCCTATTGAAAAGTTTAAACAAGTTTTTCTAATGGCTGTTAATATTAATTTTTCCTCATTTGTGCTGCTACATATTGATTGGAAGTTTGATATCATGTTGAGAATTGCCTGCACTCTGCATATTGTGGGTTGTTTTCATCGTATTATTGGTGTGGGTTGTCAAAATTCTATGTGAATAGACAAATGATTTAGTTCATTCTCCTAAAAAAAAAAAATTTGCGCTGTACCTATCCAAAAGTTTGAATTTCAAAATTTTGTGCGTATTATACAGCAGAAACGTGGAAATATCGAATTTAAGGGCGGTATTTGTAGTCGACACTTCGTGTTCGCTAACCTAAAGGCTATTTTTAAACTGCAGTGAAGCTGCAAAAAAAGTAGTTTAGCTGAGAATAATGCGAAACGTAGCTTCCTTGTGACGAACTATATTAAAGCTATGAGAAAAATTTAGTTTCACCCAGAAATATAGTTGAGATCTGCAAGTTTTGAATTGACACTTAGGTTAATGAACACCAAGTGTCAACTGTGAATACCAGCCTAAGTATTAAAATTTAATATTTTCAAATTTCAATGTTGTAAAGGTTGGTAATGAAGAGTTTATAAAGGTTATACCATTAATTTATTTATCAAATTTTTTTTATAATATTCAACATAACTCTGCAAGGTTAATATAAATTTAGTTTATTACATTTCATGTACCATATTCTGTGAAATTTGAATGATGAGTCATACTAATAAGAGATTCGATGAAATTAGAAATTTATTTTACATTTTTTAGAACCGTCTTATTTTTTCTTCGACGACAGAAAGTACCTATTAATAAGTGGAAGGATACATCAAATGTCAAACAAATGTACGAGTTTTCATAGTTCGAAGTGTTAAAATACATTATACTAGGGAAGGGTCTCCTAAAATGACACACCTGGATTCCAGCATTCGGAGATCTTTGTGGTAAGCACTGACGAATTTGCTATTGAACCTTGAATCCAACCGGAATTAATGGTTTTATAAAAAAAAAAAAAGAAAAGTTAAACGCGCCATCTTGAGAGATCCTCTTCCTATGATGGAGCACTCCAAACAACATTCAGAAATTACATCCGAATCAAATTTTTATTCACCAACAAATTTCACGTATGTAATTTTCATTGAAGTTAAGACCACCGTCTGCCCATTAAATGCGAGTCGATAACCTGCACTTAGAGCGTCTTATCGTCTTCATTTTTCTCTCGGTTTTGAGTGATAAATCATAGCCAAAAGTGCGGGTTCTTATTTCCAACTTCATCCAATACTAACCACGTCCTCAAAAATCTGGCAGAAGAGCAAATAAATTATTTTGAGATATCATCTGGCGGTTCTGGAAGAACGAAAAGTAATTATAAATTCAAAAACAACGAATGTTCCAAGTAAATTCAAAGTCATTAAAGACGGCAGTTTCAATTTTCTTTTCACTGATTTTTAGTTTTGGAGAAATTTGTAAACACACGTAACTGGGTTTATTTCATTTGAAATTTCTTTGACACTTATTCAACTGGAGCCAGCATTGGACGCTGAATGAGGTAGATATTAATTGTTGGCTGGAGTTTTTTCTCGATCAGCAGGTGTTGTTCTTTCCGGGGTTGGGTTTTGTGAAGGTATTTAATTCGTTCGCAGAGGTTCGGTATTACTGGTTTGGAGAACTAATTGGATGGACTAGCTCTGATCTGTCACGGCCAACAAAATCAATCAGAATTATCATAGCCATTTTGTAAGTCTTTTGGTGAACCACAAATATCGATGTTCAATTGGTGGCTCGTCTAAAACTCGTAAAGACATGTGAAAAATGCGAATGCTTGTCTAAAATAATTATAGTTTCGTCGCTTTAAAAAGTCGAGATGAGTCATTAAAGACAACGTACATTTGGTCCCACGTTTTCAGTAATTTATTGCAACCTTAAAATTAAACGCTCTGTTCGGTTATTGGGTTTGGTCAGTTTAACGTAACATTGATGAGTTTCTATTGGACAATGGACGAATACCCAGGTATAATATACTATGTGTATAGATATGTATACTTGGATGTGGTTAAACTCAGTTGCCATTTTAGAGTTTTTTTTTTTTGGAGAAGTAAGGCCTAGACAAAAGAAGTTACATAAATTGTAAAAAAAGATATCAATCTCAATTCTTCGATTTGGCTGAGTAATTTAATTTATTTAATATTTATTTTCCTCATTTTTATTGTTTTTGTTGTTGCTATTTTTTACATATAATATATGTATATATATATATATATATATATATATATATATTTCAATTTAACCGAGAAAAATTTCTATCTTTGCACTGCTACGATACGGTTGCGAAAAAGTTTTGATTTGTCATAAAGCAAATTATTATGTTATAGGTATGTATACCTATTCTGCAAATTAAAATGACTGAAGTAAATCGATGCTTCTGTTGTTTCTCGCACACAGTTACACAACGAGCATTCCGACTGTCTTCATTAGCTATGTGCAACATGTAACTTATCGTCGTTGACTTTGTTGCCACTAACCTTGTTTCTAAATATTCCTTTTATGCATCGATGCTAATGAATGTAATACGATTTTTTGTCGTTATTCCAGTGAATTATACCAACGTGTAGTTTTTTTCAGTTTTGGGTGTAAATCAAGTGATAGGAGTGGACGAAAAAAAAAAATTTTAAACATCCGAATTTAAATTCTTAACCTCTATACATATAATTGTTTTGGCCATGAATAGCATATTCGTGAGTCGTGACTGAAATTCCGATGGCATGGATTTATTTTGAATAACTTTTTGGTCGTGTTACGTTTGGTAGTCCTTGTATATTTTTTTCTTTTGCTTTTTGCATCAAAACAAAAAAGAGTTTCACTGTATTTCTTCAAAACATCTAGACCCAGCCAAATGTATTTGAATAAATGTCGGAGTAGGTACGTATGAGATGACTCCTCTTTCTAGGCCAGTCTCTCTCCATGAGCTATTTTATGACGTATATCGTCGAAGATATCTGAAAAGTTTTGACAGACCTACCAGTTTTGGCTTGGATCGAATACTGTCTTAAAAAATCGATAATTTCATGGAACCTACGAGCAAGTCGTAAAGAAAAAAAAAAACCAATTCAACTTACAAATTATGTAATTTGCGCACTGATACTGCAGTAGGCTATAGCTGTCTGTGCATTCATTTGCTCATTTTTGAGAGGTGAAACATAAAATCAGACGTGTTGTTGAACTGACGTTAGAATGCCAGCGCGATCATAGAATTATGAGATTTATGGTTATTTACACGGAAATTTCACCTTGTTCTCTCTCTTATCATGTTGACATCTGCCAATCAAGATTCCACAACTGATAATTGTACCAACTAGGAACTGAGTTAATACGAAGTTATGAGCATAAATTCGACATCTTATAATTGTACGAAATTATGCGCTATATTCGTCAAATGTCATTTATCGAGTGAGTATTGGTTTCAGCTGAATCTCATTAACCCATTTATGTACCTATGTCTGTTCAATTTGGTGTATCTGGAGACAGATCGGAGCCTTCCCTAAGCTGTGACAGTAATGTCATTCATTTTACACGTGCCTAGGTATTACAAAAATGTCATTTTCTGATGATTTCAATCGGTCGGTTGATGTTCTAATTAACTGCTCGAAAACGTTGGTTTACATACGTCATTCTATGTCTCCGAAATTTTAATGGCTGAAAACTGTTTAGCATACTTTTCAACCGAGAACTTGACTACGCAGATAATGCGTATTGACTGCCCACCCAAACTGTCTTGTGCATACGCCAAGCTATACGAAATTTTTTGTGGCTGCAAGTCTCTCTATCGAAGTCCACTCTTTTAATGCCACCAAAATTTTAAATCCACTTTTCTCGATCGTTTACCAAATGGCTCATCGCGTCATTTTGCTGACTCATTATTATTCCAGTGGTTATACGGTAGACGGATGCATAGCCCCGTTCCTTATTACATGACCTGTCAGTATGGTCAGCCTTGAAATATTGTGATGGGATGCCCAAGAACCGGTGGATCCAGACTTCGGCCATAAAAAGGCCTCCACCACTACAAAAAGAATTTGTTTAACCACAAAAACAAAGAAAAATCAAAATAAATTAACTGAAAAGTTGCGCTTTGTTTGTTTCAATTTTCAATGAGCGTTTCATTATAGTTGTTTAAAACTGGAATGTGTCTCCGTAACCCTAAATCTTGCCCTGTTAATAAACCCACATTTTTTTTTTTTTTAAATTATAGTCAGAAATTAGCTCATGCAGATGCAAAACTCTCGAATTCTATACAACAATTAATAATAATTGTGAAATAACTGATTACCTCGGTATGATTTGTCAAGATTTAAATTCTCAATTCTTGAGGTTTCTAGACAACTGCTGTCAGAAATGCCCGAAGGAATTCACAATTTATGCTTACCTGTTCCCCAATTTCCCGAAAACTTTGACATGGTTCCGGTCCTCACGAATTTTACATGTAGACAATTAGTAATATATTTGATTTATCAGAAAACAAGAAGAATGCAGCAATTTCTAGCCCACCTACCTGTATAGATTCCTTTTTTTTAAACAGACTTCAAAAAAAGGAGGTTATCAATTCAATCCGTTCAATCATGTTTTTTTTTTTCTTATGTTTATTTCAACATATAACTTTGCAACTTGGACACCGATTTTGATGAACTTTTTTGAATGGTAAAGGATGATCTCGTGGTGGTCCCATTAAATTTTTTTACAATCGATGATATGGTTTTTGAGTTATCTCTAAATGAAAAAAAGTTACGTTTAAAGTAATATTGCCGCTAATGCTAGAAACGAAAAAATCATTAAAAAATTTTTCCATCAAAAAAAAAATCATAAGAGAATATAAATGCTCTAAAAAGGGAAAAATAATTTTGTTTAATTTATCCAGTATAATCTACTGGAATTAAAATAAAACGAAAAAAAAGCATTATGGTAAATAAAAAATTCACTAAAAAAATAATAATTTTAAAATTTCACCTGCAATATTTAGGTCTAGGGATTGGAATTGTTGAAGTCGGCATTAATGAAAAAGTTTCGTCATAAAATTGTATGGAATTGACTTATAAAACCTACATGGTAAAGGAAAAGAGCGCCGACTTCAATAGTTTCAGTCTTTAGACGCACATCTTGCTGGTGAAATTTTAAAATTATTATTTTTCTCTTTTTTGTACATTTTTAATTTTTATTTTTTATTTTATTTTTTTTCAAGTTTACTCTGCTTTTTGAAAAATATACTTTCTTCCAAACAAGTTGTTCAATCTGAACAAGAGCGGCATATTTGAACTTTGTAGTTTTGAATTTTCATTTCTCAAAACTGACGTTAAATTAAACTATAATGCTGTACTTAAACGTAACTTTCAAACAAAACCGGTCCAAAACTAAACCTTTTAGTGAAAACCTTCTAACTCTTTAAAGCTCTCAGTTGTTCGAATTTTCACTTATCAAAATTGTCACTGAAGTGAAATGAAACAATCAATGAGAAATGAGAACTAACTTTGAAAAGAACGGGTTATAAACTGAAAGTTTTGAACTTAATCGCAGCTCTCAGAATAAAGATTTTTGGACAAAACTTGGCAGAAACTATGTAAGAATAGGCATTAACGTGAAGTAAAGATTTTGTGAAAGACTATCAAGGTGGAGATGCGCGTCATGCTGCGACAAAAAACAGTAACCTCAATTCGTAATATATACGTATTAATACTGAAATCTAACCAGCCTCGAAGGACAAATTCATTTTGTTAGTATTAATGGAGTTTTCTTTAGCAGGCATAAACCAGAATTAATCTACCGTACACGAACAAATATTCGATTCATGCGATAATTTTCATGTCTCAATGTCTCATTGAAAGGAAAATACCGTTTTATGCTTTGAAAAGTGAGAAAAAATATCAATGAATTCGTAATTGCCCACCACAAATAATAATGATAGCCTAAATTAATGAAAATTATATTTTAAAAATACGGAAAGTACCTAAATAATTCAACATTTCAGCTACGGTTTAATAAATACCGAGGCACTCGGGTTCATTGATTTATTTCAAGAATAAAACGAGTCCATAGGTAATTTTAATTCGAGTCTTTATTCAAGTTACATGAGATGAATAATAAATGAGAATTTTAGCAGTGAATACCAGTAATCAGATGATAATAATAATAATAATTAATAATAATAATGATAATAATAATGGTAATAGTAATAGTAATAGTAATAATAATAATAATAGTACCAGGTACCAACGTATTCGTTGTAAATTATACCACATATTACAGTACAGAGCAAAGTAGATACCTATGGTCTGTAGTAGTTAACTTAGCCTCTACACAGGTACAAATACTAACAGGTTTAATCGAATTACAAACACGTTTTTCTTCGTTTATATTTATTCGTTTAGGTATTCATTTTGGTGAGGTCGAATGTTTTTTATTGATAGTTCACTCGGATGTCACCGTGATCAGCGTGCTTATTAGTGTCTAAAATATCTGGGCGTTGATTTTTTTTCCCATTTTCAATGATTTAGATTTTAGATTGTCGATATGTAAATACATTTTGAAGAAGTTAGAACTTATTTTATTAAACTTTGTGGAATATAATTCTGTCGATGCCTAATAAAACTGTGGGTAATTTCATGTTGGAATTTCTCAAGATCGGGTTTGAAATGCATGATACGTGAATTTTGTTCAAACTTTATCTGTGAATGCGTATTTTAAAAGTAAATACAGTGGCATACCTATGTTACTGGGTAAGGCTACCATTAAGAAATTAATTCGAAACAATATGAAACAGCTGTAAATGGGAAAACGAAGTTCTCTTCAATACACCACACTGCTGTGTATTACCTTCAGTACTAGAATTCAATCAAAATTTGTTTAAACGGATGAAAATTAAAAAATTCGCTGGAAAACCTAATTTGCTCGATATTTATATCGATAGTTATCGATATATACATATTTCATTGCTAGTCTCAGGTTGAGACGTTACAAAAAAAACGGCTCTAGGGTGTCAGCGAACTAGAACATTTAATGTGGTACACATTTCATAAATTCGTTAATGAAAATTGAAGTTTGAAAAAATGATAACACAATATAAATGAAACACATATCGATATCATATCGATATATCGATCAACACCAATTCCTTCATACTCTTATGATAAATGTTGAGACCACCAATCCTTCTCCCCTCTCGCTCCTACGAACACACGATCACATATCGAACACATTTATTTATATCCATTCGCGGCTACACTGTTCCACCACTTCCGCCGCTCACTCGTTCATTTCCGTTACCGTTCGTTCATTACTCTAAAAATGTACTTTGCTTAAATTATGTAACTTATGAAATAAACATTCGCTTCTTGGACGTAACTTCAATCAAATCTTTCTTTTCTGTTACACCTCTAATCCTCAACCTCTATATGGTAGCATCGCTCGGTAACAGTCTTCGTACCTGTAAAAGATTTAAAAAAAAAATACTAATTTAAAATTTTTATACTTTTGTGAATTTTCTTTGTGTTTTAAGTCAAATTTTTGAAAAAATCTTTCGTGAATAATTGTGTTTTTAATATTTTCATAATTTTATTTTGTGTTGGGTAACTTAGTTCCAACTTACCATTTTTTTTTCGAGTCATAAAATTTTGTTCTCGAAAAATTTAATCCCACCTTGAATGCTGTAAACGTTCAATGAGTTTCGTCGTTTGCTGAAAAGGATTTGCCCTGCTTGTGTATAATCCAGCCAAGTGTATCGAAAATTCCAGGACTCGTCGATTGCTAAGTTGTTCAGGAACCCTGCTTGTGTTGCCTGAAAACTAGTAAATTCATTAGTGTCTGCCCTGCTTGTGTATGAACTAATTCGTCGAAGTCATCAATTGGAAGTAAATTGCCTTGAGTAGTCACAAATTGATCTGAAACCAACGTAAAAGCTTCAATTCAACAAAGTCAAAATTGGTATTCATCGTCACAACTCAACTTCATTTTGGTATCATCTTTAAAACTCAAAAAATTTAACTCACATCTTCACTGAAGTACGTTCAAAACAACCGAAGCCCAATTCAAACAGCAGTTCCAGAGCACCAACTTTATCAATTCCAGAAAAACGAACCTGAAAACAAAAAAAATCGACGGTTAAAAAAAGGTATAACTTAAAAACTTTCTGCTGAAAAAAGGTAATAAAAAACATATTTTCATAATTTTTTCGTAATTTTTTTCGTATATTTTCGTGTTCAATTTCGTGTTTTTCGTGAAACTTAACTCTTTCGATTCAAAATTTAACCTGTATATTTGAAAATACCGTTAATTTCAAATAATTTTGGCCTTTTCAAAATTTTTCTAAGTACAAATTTTGGCAAGTCGTGTGCAAATTTTTGCAGCCACTTTTGTCTTGGAGTGTACAACTCGTGACGTATGCACGGCTCGTTTCGTTCATTCGTTCGAACTTGTACATTAACCTTTGTTAAGTGCAACGAACCTACGAACGCTTATCTTCGCCCATTCATTAAATACGTTGGCGCGGTTTTTCAATTTCAAACCACCATTTTGTTGCAACTTGAAAATTTTTGCCGTTGCACAATTTTGTCGAAAATACTTAACTTTTTTTTCTCTTTGATTTTTTTTATACGAACACTTAAATCAAATTAAATATTTTTGCTCTTTTTCTCTCGAACAACTTTAATCATTTATTCGAATATATTTTACATATTTTATTTTTTTTTCTACTGTGAATTTTTTTCCCCCTTTTTACGTGTTACCAGTAGAAATAATTTTTTTTTGTAATACCTGGTGAAATATTTTTTTTAAATTTTGTTTCTTCATAAATCACCTTTTTTTAATTTTCTACATTTTTTTTCTCTTTCTCGAATTATTTTGTGGGTATAAAATTTCAAACAAAATTTTCCCCTGTTTTCAATAATTTTATTCCTTTCTAATTCCCTCGATCTGAAGGTAACTAATTTCATTTTCACCTCACACTTTCATTTTTTTTTTTGATTTTAATTAATCATCTTATCGAATTTCGAATTCTAATACGAATTATTTTGGGTTAAAAAGTCTTGTTATTTTATTTTTATTTTTTTTATTGGGAAGCGTCCAGTCTCATCTTTAACGTGTGTGATCTCTTGCCCGCAGTGGACCTACTCGAGACACACACAAGGACAATTTAAATACTATCGTTAAATCTACAAATTGTTTGGTTAGCATAGGTACGGCAATCCTAGTCTTGCGGCATTTGCTGGGGATTGACATCCGTTTGTTTTATTTTTTTTATTTTTTTTTAATTTTTTTTTATTTAAATTCAGTCAATTTATTAATTATGAATACTGAAAACAATGATAGGATCTCAAATGTTTTCCGTGGAAATGGCTATGAGGGATGGCGTGCAACTATCATCAGCACCCTTATAGGTAAAGGTTGCCATTCCACAATTTTTCCTACTACTCGCGAAACTAGTTACATTTATACATCATCCGAAGAACGCCTAACATCCAAATGGCTTAAATTTTTCCAAACTCAGGAACGGGCCAAAGCCCACATATTCGAAAGACTTGACAAAAGAATCCTTCATCATGTCAAAACTTGCGATGTAGTTTCTCAAATTTTTGAAATCTTAGATGCTCGATACAGGAATCAAACTGCTACTAACATTATGGTATTAAAGTCAAAATTCCAGTCCCTTCGCTTCGATCCAAGGAGAGGTACCATCCGTAGATTCTTGGAATATTTTTCATCCATTGTGGAAGAACTACGCGATGCTAATTACCCCCTATCGGAAGCCGATGAAATTGATCAATTAATGATGTCATTGCCCGAAAAATTTGATACTGTTTTCTCAGAATTCCGCCAATTAGAAGTAGAAAAACGAACTACTGTCAGACTCACAAAAATGATATTAGAAAAATGTGATCGAATTGAATATTCTAATAAAACTTTTCCCGGGTTTGATCAGCCCAAATCATCCTATCAACCAATGAATAATAATAGAAAAAATTTTAGAAATTTTCGAAATAATAATAATAACTCAAATTTTTCCAAACCAAATTATAACACAACGAGTTATTTAAACGATCACAAAAATAGTCAAAACAAACAAAATAGTTATCCTTCAAAGGATAATGTATCCCAAATGGATATTACATGCTTCAGATGCAACAAAAAAGGACACATGTCAAGGACATGCCCTAATGAGACATCTACAGCTAGTAATATTCCACAAACCCAGAACCAGAACAGTAGCTCGAAACCCCAAATTTCAAATAACACGAACTCCCAGAAAAAGTCCGACGATAAATCCAATTTTCGTGTTAAATACTCTATGATGTTACACTCAAATCTTAATCACTTAAGTTTTGATGACATTGAAGATGAATTCCAATGGCCTAAACCCCCTACAGTATCAAAGTCCGCCCCCCCAAAAAACCAACTCCATACGATGTTACTAGATAATGGAGCAGATGACCACATGGTCAATGATATTTCAAAATTAAGAAACGTACGCAAAGTTGACAATTCTCGTAGAGCACTTTGTGCCAAAAAAGGCGTATTCGTAAACCCTACCCACGTTGGATCAATGTACGTTAATGTCTGCAATTCTAACGCAGAATTTTCCACTATTCACCTAAAAGAGGTATATTATGATCCTGATTTAAGTCTTGATATTTGGTCAGGAGCTAAAATCATGGAATCTGGCATATTTAAAATCATAACCGACACGGACCACGCAGACATCATAAATAAAAATACTGGTGAAATTACTATAACCGCTCCAAAGAGAGGTTCTATGTATTACATTGATTACGAAATAGTTGATGAAGAAGAAGAAAATAAGGTCTATCAGGAGCTTGTGTGTATGCCTGTACCTAGTACGTCTACAGAACAGGAAGATCATTTAGATGATCCTCAACAAAATTTTGAAGAACTGAATGAGGCCGAAACAAGCAATCCACACAGAGAACAGGAAGACATTGACCATCCCCAAAATTTTCAAGATACCGAAGTGGATACGGTCAATCAGGAGATTTATTCCGAATCTGAGGACGAATTAAATGAAGAGAGTGTCGGAATAAATAGAAAGCACAAGAAAAACATAAACAAAACTAAAACTCTTTGGCACAGAAGATTAGGTCATCTAAGTGGCAAAAGCCTGAAAGCACTATCAAAAGTAGTTGTAGGTATGCCCCAAAATTTGGTATTTAAGGACGATGACTTTGCCACTTGTGAAATATGTATAAAAGCAAAATCCACCCGACTTGGTCACCATGGCGTGAGGACTCGACCAACGAGAAGAATGGAAGTAATCTCATCAGACATCATGGGACCCTTTCAAGAGGCATACAACGGAGAAAAATTCATAATAACTTTTATTGATCATTACTCGAAATATACTCTTGCCTTTCCAATATTAAGAAAATCCCAGGCTTTCGATAAATTTAAAGAGTATTATCTATCTTTCAATACAAAATTTCCCAATGATCCTATCTCTGTATTAAGAACTGATCAAGCTAAAGAATACTCCGACTCCAAAATGACACAATTTTGCTCCGAAAAAGGAATCACACTAGATGATGGCGTGGCGTACACCCCCGAATTAAATGCGATAGCCGAAAGGCAAAACAGAACCCTACTCGAAAGAGTTAGAGCCATATTATACGACGCAAAAATTGATTTTAAATTATGGTCAACAATTGTATTAGCCGCCGCCCATATAATTAATAGAAGTCCGACCCGCGTCAATCTAGGAAACATGACACCCTATGAAAAATTATACGGTACTAAACCCGATATTTCCCATCTTCGAGTCTTTGGTGCTATTGCATATAAACACGTTCCTATTGAACAAAGACAGCAATCAGCAGTCAAAGCCAAGAAGAACGAAGAGGAGCATCTCGACCCAAAATTCTTGCCCAGAGCCCTTAAAACTATTCTGATCGGCTTTTCGAATGTAGGTTATCAGATATTAGATCCAATTAAAATGAAATCCTACAAATCCTGCGATGTTAAATTTGATGAGACGAAAACATTAGTCGACTTCACTAATAAACCAGAAGAACTCCAAGTTAAACCCTTAGAAGAGGAAATCGAGGCAATCTATAGGGTCAATGTGCTAAAACAAGCCTCATCTGAAGACTCATTGTTTATAGAAGATTGCATGCCAGTAAGTTTCAGTGATATTTTCCAAAATCCTTTTAAGAAAGAGTGGCTTAAGGCAATCAATGATGAACTGCAATCCATGTCAGACCTTAATGTGTGGAAAATTGTAGACCGTCCACACAATATCAAACCCATTGACACACGATGGATATTCACGGCCAAAGCCAATGACAGAGGAGTAATGTGCCCAAAAGCTAGACTCGTTGCTAAAGGCTTTATGGACAGATCCGAATATACTATGACAGAGACCTATGCACCTGTTGTGCAACTCTGGCTAATTAGGTGGATCTTATCCGTAACTAATCTATTGAATCTACAACTTGTTCAATATGATGTCAAAACAGCCTATTTAAACTCAAAAATTAAAAATGACATCTTTCTTAATATTCCCCAAGGTTGCAATGTCGAAAAATCAAAATTACTTAAACTTGAAAAATCCATCTATGGCCTTAAAACATCTAGTAAAAATTGGATTGAGTTACTGGATTCTCATCTTCAAACTTCCAATTTTACAAAGTCAAAAATCGACAGATGCGTATACACACGTAAAGATGACTCAGATGGCATTGCCTTCATGATAATTTACGTAGACGACATCCTACTTGCAACTAATCGTCCCGAATGGGTTAATGAAATAACCACTCATTTTGAAACTCGTTTCACTATGAAAGTTGTAAACAACCCAACCCATTTTGTAGGTTTCGAAATAGAAAGAAATCGTGAATCACAAATAATTAAACTCACCCAAAAACAGCAGATCCAAAAGATTCTCCAGAAATTTAAAATGTGTGATTCAAATCCTTCCAAAACGCCTATGGAGACAGGCCTCAAGTTAAGCAAATCTGAAGGCACAGATAATAAAGAATACAGATCTATGATTGGTGCACTATTATATGTATCTAGAGGCACAAGGCCAGACATATCTTTCTCAGTCAATTACCTGTCAAGATTTCAAAATTGTTCCGATGACACAAAAAAGAACT
This sequence comes from Ericerus pela, assembly GCA_011428145.1. Lineage (NCBI taxonomy): Eukaryota > Metazoa > Arthropoda > Insecta > Hemiptera > Coccidae > Ericerus > Ericerus pela. Next base: position 1,382 of record WOFM01001513.1, on the reverse strand, counting down.
ATGTACGGCGTATCATCCGGTACTTGAAATCCACGATCGATCTTGCCATTGTCTATAGATCTAACTCCGAAGGCATATCAGCCTATGTCGATGCATCTTATGCCCCCGACATTGACGATCAGCCTATAAACATGTCTGAACTTGAAAAAGGAAAATCTATAACTGGATACCTAATTACCATGTATGGTGACCTGATAAATTGGGGCGTTCATCGCCAAAATATTCATGCTTCTTCATCCACAGCAGCTGAATTGATTGCTCTTCACGATTCTTTCGAGGATATAGAACTTGCTTGGCTAATAAATCGTGAATTCTTCTCAATTGACACTCCTGTAATTGTCTATGAAGACAATATCTCTGTTATTCATGTCATCTCAGGAGGAGGACAAAAACGTCTTCGAGCTCTTATGATCAAATGTTATGGACTTGCTCAGGCCTATAACGACAAAATTTTCACATTCAAACAAATAGCTACTGAAGATCAAATAGCTGACTTACTAACAAAAGCATTATCCAGTAAGCAGCATATCTTACTTACTAGTAAAATCCTAGAATCCCCAAATTGTGATCCTTAAAAAGTCAACTCCCTTACCAAAATTTTGTCTGAAACATCACAAACATAATTTATTATATTTTATCTCTATTTGCATGTTATTTGTCTTATTACTTAATATAAATTACTTTTGCATGTTACCATATTTATTATATTTTATTCATATTTATTAATCACTATACTTACCATAAACGTCCAAATCAGTTACCATTTTATATATACACTTTTTCAATTTTTAAAATTTATATTTTTGTATTTTTGTAACTAAATGTAATGAAATTTTAAAACACCTTTGTAATACTCGCAGTCGTGATCGGTTCTAAAGATTGTAGGGGGGTGTTGAGACCACCAATCCTTCTCCCCTCTCACTCCTACGAACACACGATCACATATCGAACACATTTATTTATATCCATTCGCGGCTACACTGTTCCACCACTTCCGCCGCTCACTCGTTCATTTCCGTTACCGTTCGTTCATTACTCTAAAAATGTACTTTGCTTAAATTATGTAACTTATGAAATAAACATTCGCTTCTTGGACGTAACTTCAATCAAATCTTTCTTTTCTGTTACACCTCTAATCCTCAACCTCTATAATAAAACATTACATATCGATATTAATTTAATTGATATTCCCTCGTTTCGACTAGTGGGGAAATTGTGATTGGCTGTAGGAATTTGTATTCTTTCTGTGATTGGCTGTAGCACCCTTTTTTAATGAAAATTTAACCAAAATAATTTTTTCCCAATTTACTCTGAATTCAGGGTAGTGAAAGTAGAAATGTGTACCACATTAAAAACTACCTATTGACAATTATCCATATTTT
>WOFM01001512.1:0-110600 GCA_011428145.1 Ericerus pela | reverse complement strand
CTAATCAAAATCACGTGATCGTTTTTGTGCGTAATCCATGATAGATGGTTACTGTGATCTATTGAGAATTACTCACCTGACTAATTGTAAAACCTTTACCATCGGTATCTTGGGTGACGGTTATTAGCGGAAATCCCCTTTGAGTAATCCAAGAGTGCATAATTTCTTTTATTGTCATACCAACGGGCAGAGATTTCTCTTTACTTGCCATATTTGTGAAAATTTGCCACACTTCGTCAAGACTTGAATTCTTAAATTGGAACTTCTTTAGAAAGTTGGTAATGCTCTGTTGAAACACGTCGTCACCCAATATAAAATTTATCATTTGAACGAGATGAAGAGCTGAAACACGAAATTATAATTTTGTATTAGTGTTGCTGTGAAGAGAAAAACAAATTTAATTTTGAATCGAATCTGTTGAAATTTAGAAAAATTGATTCCAAAAAAAGTGTAGGTACTGCAGATTACATTCATTATAGCTTATCACAATTTTGTACCATAATGAAAATTTCATAAAGTCGTAACTCCGAAACTAATGGTCGGATTTGACCCATCCTTGAAGCTGATTGTTTTATAACCCAAGAATATGCATGTACGAAGCTTTGTTCCAATCCGTGTAGTATTACGCCCCGCTCCATTGTCAAAAAATTAAAAATTCAAGCAGCTGCCATTTCAAAACTAACAGGCGGATTCCGTCCATCTGAGAACCTGACCCAGATACTGACTCAGAGTACCTATAGTACATACGCCAAGTTTCGTCCTGATTCGTGAAGGACCCCTTCCAGTTTATTGACAAATTTTGTTACGTACCACATAATTATACATAACATTATAATGTATAGGTTTATATATACTATAGATATTTAAATACAGGTAGAGTGGCTGACATTCTGGTCCCCCACATTTCCACTCCCTTTTTTCTCAATAAAAAGTGAAGATAGTCTTTTACTCCATGGACGTTTATTTTAATAGAAAGTGAACTATATATAAATTCGAATACTTATTGTAGTGGGTAGAAGCTTATAGTTAATGGTTTAAGGTCCAGCGGACCATATAAAGTTGGTTGGAGTCACACACCTGCATCGCACGCCTTGTAACTCACCACAACTGCCTCGCCTCAACACCAGTATCCCCACGTAACTCTGTTAGGAGTGTAGTGGGAGAACCAGCGCACAGGCTATGCGCTGGGACCTGTGGGCGGAGCCACGACACTGGGGGCGGTGGACATGGGAAGCCTTTGGAGGCTCCCCATGAGATTCACCTTTAATCTGAAATAGAAAAAGACATGACAAGTACAAATTTTATTTAAAAAATATAAAAGTACAAAATTGTAGGAATGTTTTTACAAACGCAAAACGGTATATTTATATACATATATATATATACATTCTTGAGAAACATCGTTTCTGGCAATTGCTGGATGCCTTAGCAAGAGGAATAGAGGAATTTTATTGGCCATAGAGAACGGATTCTGTAAAAGGAATAGTCAGGGAATTAGCATATTGCGAACATGGTTAGTGTTTTATATGAGTACTCTGTCGCCTATTGTCCGTGATCCTTCGTGAGGTAACTTGACAACAATAGTGGGTGCCAAAAAATCAAAAGTATACCTTTATACCAGCATAGTATTCAATTATGGCGGACCCCAGGGACATTTAGGAGATTATTAAATCTAGGTCTACAAGTGTCAAGTCAGAGGTTTATCTAAATCAAGAATAAAGGTCTAATTATTTCTAATCGTTATTATTCTTTGATTTGAGCTCGAGGGGAGCTAGAAATTTCAGCGGTCTTGAAGACTGTTTTTTGCTAGAAAATTCAATTTTCGCATGTCTGATGTTTCCATCATGCGATTTTTCCAGATTGGTGATCCGGGCGAGTTTGTAAACTCCAGGTTTAGACGTGTAATCTAACACATGTACTATGTCATTTACCTGGGCTCGTAAGATACCGTTCGATATGCGTTAGGTAAGGCTGATGGAGGCCTGTCCCTAAGATAGAGTAAGTACTCCCTTTTCCAAGATAACCACAGTTTTGTGAGATAATCTTGGTCAAGTTTCCACATATCGAGTAGCTGTCTAGCTGTAGGAGTTGAATCCTGTGACATCTTGTCAGGAGGGACTGTTAAGTATCCTAAATTTGCATGGAGAAAATGCGCTGGTGTCAAGGTATGTTGACCGAGATCATCAGATGATGGGCACAGAGGTCTTTGATTGACCATAGTCTGTATGTCTTTTATACTAGACTGAAAGGTATGGATATAAATGGAGGTATGACCATGTACATGGTAAAAGACTTGCTTTATTATTCCGATAATGCGTTCATACACTCCACCGTACCATGGTGCCTTTGCTGGTATGAAATGCCATTTAATGCCTTTCATAACCATACTGTCCTTTATCTCCGAGTTTTTGGAGAAAGTGGTCCAGTAGTGAGGTAGATACACCGAAATCAATTGGAATTGAGCTGCATTATCAGAGAGAATTGCCTTAGGGGTTCCTTTATCGGCAAAAAAGGTCTTAAATGCAGCCCAAATTTCTGTCGTGGTTAAAGACGAAACAGAAAAGAGATATACAGCCCTCGTAGAGAGGCATGTAAATATCAATACCCATTTCTTATAAACAGGAGTGGTTTGTGTCACCAATTGGTTTTTCCTTTTAGGTAAGTATTTGTCAAATACAGGAAAAGGTCCAAATATATCTACACCCGTATAGGTAAAGGGGTGAGTGAAGGGTATTAACCTTAAATCTGGCAAAGATGCATGCATCGGTTGCTTAAACGGTCTCGTTTCAGATTTTTTGCACAAAATACATGATTTTTTCAAGATTTTTGGGAGCAGTTTTAATGCTTTAGGAACAAAATAATGCCTACGGAAGTCAGCTAAAGTGAACTTAATATCCGTGTGTACATTGGTTAGATGTGTATGCATTAAAATAAGCTCCGTCAAATATGACTTAGGATGCAGTAATATGGGGTTAAGCATATCTTTTGCATATGGTATTTCTGGTAAGTAATTTACTACACGCAGAATCCCAGAAGGATCTAAACAAATATGAAATTTTTCATATGAAACATGTTTAGGTGGATTATCCTTCAAAAGCATTTCAAATATTTTGGAAAAATATGTTTTCTGCTCACCAAAAACGAAACATAGAACTGCAAAATGAAAGTTACAGTCCATGATCGCATATGGCTCCAACGAACGTTTCCTTTTGATCCTCAGATGGTTAAATTGTCGGATAGCTTTGAGATATTGGTAAAATGTACTAATAAGCTTACGAAGGGAATTGAAGTTTTCAATTTTGATCCCAAAAGGAGTGTTGGTTGGCGAGTGGATGAAACTCGAATAAGGTATTAGAGACTTTTTAATGTCTTGATAATTTTTTGACAAGTTCAACGGTTGTGAAAATTGACCTAGTTCAGTGTCCGTTTCCTGTACAGGATTTGGAGTAAAATTAGGCAATATTAATTCACATTCGGAAGTTTCCGAATTCAAAAAGAAGTGAGGAATATTTCTTTTCGAGGATTTTTGGATCCTTAGCAATTTTGCTGATCTGTGTTTATCGAAAATATCATCCGAATCAACAGGTAAGGAAGTGGTAAGCTTCGGTGAGATGCTTAAAACATTCTCTGAGTGTACAGTACACTGGTGTGGAATCTTCTTCAGGTTGGTCAGGTAGAGTTTCAATAATATGAAGGTCTGTTTTAGGCCAAAAACTGGAATCTTGGGATAACCAAGATGGTCCAGTCCACCATGAAGATTGAATTAAATTTTCCACAGTGGATCCTCTGGATCCTATGTCCGCTGGATTTTCATCCGAAGGTACATAACGATATTCAACAGCTTTATTGCTTTTGATTTCGTTTACCCTATTTGAAACAAATTGGGGTAGAATTTTGCGTTCTAATAGCCAGGTAAGTACTTACTGTCTGACCATAGAAATGCGGGGAGATTTGTTAGATCCATAGGTTTTCGAGCAGTACGAAGACCTCTAGCGCCGATCAGGGCAGCTATTAATTCCAATTTCGGAATGGTTATGGGTCGCATAGGTGTTACGCGAGATTTTCCCATAAGAAAACGTACTGAGTAGGAATTTGACTCCTGGTTATGGAAACGTATGTAGATTGCCATAGAAAATGCTGTTTTGGATGCATCGGTAAATGCATGCAATTGACAGACATTGGGATTGTAGATCCCTACATAAAGTTGTCTCGGAAGACAGTAGCTAGTAGTTTGCATCAGATCATTTAAAATGTCTGTAGCTACGGGTTGCAATTTTGCGGGGATTGGTTGGTCCCATTTTAGCCCTTCAGACCAAAGTATTTTCATAAATGATCTAGAAGGTACTAAGGACGGAGCAAACCATCCAAGTGGATCATAAAAGGATGACATTATTATTAAAAATAACCTTTTTGTCCAACAAGCTGTCATAGCATTAGGGGTAGGGATGTACATAACATCTTTCTCCACGTCCCAAACTAGACCTAAGACCTTGACTAGAGGTTTATCTAAAGCATACGAAGGATCAAATTCCTGTCTCATTGGTTTACAGTTAGTTCCCCATAGAGCAAGTTGCATGGAAATGTCATTGAATAATTTGTTAGATTTGACATATAATTCCTTTACTTTTTCATAAGTAGGCAACGATGTTGCTAAATTATCAACATAAAATTGTTGTAGAAATTTGTCGTGAAACTCCTTGTCAACCATTTGAAAATGGTACAGCAAAATTGCTGCTAAAAGAAAAGGGGCGGTAACTATGCCAAAAGGTACACGACAAAAACGAAACAACAAGAGATTGGTTAAATCTGAAGGTTTTGCAGGATCTTTAATCCAAAAGAAATGGGTTACGTCCCTATCCTCTGGATGTAGTCCTATCTGATGAAAGGCTTTCTTTATATCAGCTACAATACCATAAGGATCTTTGCGGAAACTTAGCAAAATGGAGATTAAATCCGCTAAGATAATTTTTCCTTTGTACATACAGTCATTAAGCAAATGATTCGACTTTTTAGTTTTTGCGGAACCGTCAAATACGACACGAAGAGGGGTGCTTTTACATGGATCATAGATACCTTTATGGTGTAAATAATGTGCCAATTTAGCGGGCCTCTCGTGGTCTATCTGTTCAATCATTTCCAAATCTTTTAGAGAATGAAAATATTGATCATACAGATGAAAGAATTGTGGGTTCTTAACCATTCTAGGTAGTTGTTGATCTAAACGTTTAATTGCTAAACGATAATTATCAAGCAATGGAGGTGGATCAAACCTATATAGCCATCTAATTTGGTATCGGTTATTAACAAGCGTTATATCTTTGTAAAATAATCGAAGTGCTTCAGCCTCAGCTTCAGCTTCAACCAGGTTAGTGGTTTCAATACCTAGAGTATCTAATTTCCATAAGTTTTCTACACTTTGGGGTGATGTGAAGAACATAGTAGTAAAAACATCACTTTCCACCAAGGGATTTAGGGATCCGCCAAGCATATGGCCAAAATCTGTATTAATAAGAGTCAGATTTTGAGAAAGTTGTCTATTATTTTTCACAAAGGACCACATATAATCGTTTCCCATGAGTAAGTGTATCGTATGTTCACGGTCCAACTCAGAAAACTCAATATGATCATATTGTGGGTAGAGAAGTTTGAATTCTGTGAAATTTTGTTGACTAAGATTTTCAGCCAAATACGGTACAGTATTTGCCAAAAGAGGAATTTTGGTTCCATTAAGTTTCTGGAGGTTAAATTTCACCTTGTGAGATCTAAATTCACTTGATTTTGAATTTGCAGCACCTTTAAATCGTAAAATTTGAGATTCATTCAAAAAATTTTCCTTAAGGTGCATATTGGCAAAAGTGTTGGTAATGTAAGTTTCCTTACTACCGGAGTCAAAAAATCCATTAATTTCAATAGGTTCTGAAGTATTCGACACATAAACATACGATAGAAACATAAGAAAGTGCGCAGAAGTATCATTATTATTAAAAAATGAACAAGACTCACTGAGGATTGGTAGTCCTGATGTTGTAACCACTGTTGATGGTGTAGGCGCCTTTGGAGCTGCTCCTTGGGATTGTTTAGATCCTCCATCCTTGACCTTGTTGTCCAACTGTGGGATTAAAGATTGATGGTCATTTAAAGAAGTATTAATATCTTTAAAAGTTAAATGTTTGTCAGACATACTTTTTTCAGGCAGGTACACCTTATAGTCTTTCATGGCTGCCATCCATGGGTCGCATTTCCCCATGGTAATGGGGTAAGGAGCCTTTGGGCAGAGATTAGGATGATGTCCTTTGCCCATGCAGTCCAGCCATCTGCAATACGCAGGTGGGATGTGCCTGCAGAACTCCTCATCATCACCATGACGAAAGCCGCATTTAAGACAAAGATCGTGTTCTTCGTAGAAAGACTTACGCTCGTCGAGCGTGTTGACAATGCAACAGAGAAAGCTGTGGTGCAGCTTGCCGCAGAATATGCACTTCCCCTGTTGAGGAACAAGGGGAGTGCGTAAAATGCTGACGGGGATTTTCTTCCCTTTTGGTAGTTTAAGGAACACTGTTCTATCCGAAGCTGTAAACAAAGAAGATTCAAAATTTTTAGTTTCAGACGTTTTGAAACGTTTAGCAGGAGGGCCTTTTTTATTAGGATTAGATTCATCTTTTCCTTTTTTAGACTCATTTGATGTGATAGCAAAATTTTTCCTGCCTTTAGGTTGGTTAGTACCTTTGTTTTGTTTTTGAGGTTTTTCACCTTTCTTTGGTCCGAACATGCTAGTAGGGTCAGAAAGTTCCCTTATTTTTATAAAATTTCTAATAGCCTCAAACAAATGTTTGACGTGACGTTTGTTAGACTTAAGAATGTTTTGATATGATCGAGGAGGAAACTTTTTAATAACTATATTATAAAGTTGTTCTTCGTCAACGGTTGGGCAGACCGAACAATATCTTTCTATTAAAACAGAAATAGTATCTAAACTGTCCAAAATAGAAGAAATTTCGTTTGTAGTTGTAGGGATTGCTGTTAGGCTTTCCCATAGAGCTGCTCTGATTTTTGATTCATCACCAAACCTATTGTCTAAGAATTTTAGACGTTGATGATAACCAACAATATCAGGCGAAAAATGATTTATTTTATTATTAATAAATTTAGGTAAGGCACCTTGTAAGAGATTAATCTTTTGGGGGATTGCAATATCCTTACGTTTATTTACGTATTCGTTAAAACCATTAATGAAACCAGGATATCGTAAAATATCCCCGTTCCATTTCTCTAAATAAAATTTAGGTGGTTTAAGGTTGGTGAAACCGGTTTCTACATTATCTTGAGGTTGTTGTTCCCAACATTTAGGAATATAGCCAAAAGAAAGTGGGTTTGTAGAAAGTGAAACGTTAATTCCAGAAGATGATTCTTGTGGGATTTGAAGTCCCTCATTATCTAATACAGGATGGTTAATCATAGATAAATTATTTAATGATGTCGATGAATTTTCTTTTGGAATTTGAGACAACTCACCTCTATGTTTTTTAGAAGTGGTCACATGCTCATTTTCTTCAGAATCATCATTGGCCATCATAGCATGCGTACATTTAATAGTATTGGCCATTTGATTACCCTTTACTAGACGCGGGATCTTGGATCCTTGAGCCGTTGTGGGATCGAGATCTACATCGTCCTCTTCGGAAGGTGGGAGGTTTGGTGAACCTGCAGGAACTTCCTGTGTTGATTTAAGATATTTCGTCTCGAATTCTACGACGTTGAGATGGAATTCTTCTCAAATCATTTTCTCAAGATCGGTAATGGTTTTTTCCCATTTTTTGTACTGGCGAAAGGTATTATCGATCTCAGTACGAGCCTTAGAGAGAGACTTGCCAATTTCTTTGGCTCGAGCAAGCTGTTTGGCTTCCAATTCAGCTTGATGTTTCAAATGCTGTTCCTCCTCCTTTTGTTGAAGGGAGGTTAAATCCAGAAGGGGAACAGGTTGTGGTGCAACTGCAGGCGAGAATTTCTTAATTAAGCGTGAACGCTTAACTAACAAATCCCATCTGCAGTTACGTGCACGGATAATGATATCCTTATTCGTTTTGGTGGAGAGATTTTTTAAATCTTCGATGCACGAGTCAATCGCGTCCTTTTCGGATAAGATTGCCTCGTAATCAAAGCCTTTAATGACTGGCGTTTGAAGAATCTCTTCAATACGCCAAGCGTAGGATTCACAATCCTCCACAATGGTGGTGGCAACATATGTATCATCTGAGGATGTTGAGTCCGATGATTCCCTACTGGGACTACATCTTCGACGAGATCCAGAAGTATCTGAGATTGCTCTCGTATGTTTAAGGAGTTCTGCATCCTCTTCTTTTTTGCTACGTTCTTCACATTGTTGAAGGAGTTTTCGCTCCTTTTCTTGTTTTTCAGCCGTAATTTTACAGGCCCTATCCTCTTCTGCTCGGATTTGGACAGCTTCTTCAGCTTTTTCTTTAGCGGCTAGTTCAGCCTTTTCTTTAGTGGCGAATTCCTCTTTTGTTTTCTTGGCTGCAGCAGCCGCTTTCTTCTTTTCAGCTTTTTTAGCTTCGGCAGCTTTTTGGGCTTTGGCCGCTTTTTGAGCTTCATCAGCTTTATTTACTTCTGGAGCATTAGCTTCATCAGCTTTTTGGGCTTCAGAAGCCTTTTCCTTGTCCACTTGATTGGACCATGGAAGATTGTTCGGATCTAAAAGATCGTCTTCTTTTTGGGAAGAGATAGGGGAATCTTGAATTCCTTTTTCTGCCATGTTTAATTATTTACTGAGAACAGAAAAATAATAAAGAAATTGTTTAGATTTCGTCAGCATATTATTGCTTTTTAATTACTATGACGTGTGTTAAACGTTATATTCAATGAAGAAAGGTGCAGGGAAAAATTAAATTTTTAAAGTATTAGTGTCAGTGACACAAACTTCTTCTCACTAGTATGAAATAATTGATTTACCATGTATCAAATGATAATTATCAATATTATGTTAAGTGGATTTTTAGTCCATAAAAAAATTTTTTTTTTTTTTAGTATTTTTAGTACTGAATTTTCGTAATTTTTCTAAGTATTTACGACTAAAGAAAAATTGGGTGTGACCCTAGGATGAAAATTTGTTTTTTTATTACAAGAATGTTTAATTCGTAGAATAATAAAATTATTTCTAAGTCCTAAGGAGCCGATAAAAAATTGGGCGTGACCCTAGGACAAAAATTCGTATTTTAAATACAAGAATGTGAATTCTGAAAATTTTCAAAAGGGAAATTAAAATTTTTTGACAAGTCCTAGGGTGCCGTTAAAAAATCTGGCGTGACCCTAGGACAAAATTACGTATTTTAGGTACGAGAATGGTAAATTCATATAATTGTAAAAATAATAAAAATTTTTACAAGTCCTAAGGAGCCGAAAAAAAATCGGGCGTGACCCTAGGACGAAATTACGTATGTTTAATACAAGAATGGTAAGTTCTGAAAAATGCATAAAAAAATTTATAAGTCTTAAGGAGCCGAAAAAAATTCGGGCGTGACCCTAGGACAAAATTACGTATTTTTATGCACAAGAATGATAAGTTCTTATTTATTAAAATTTTCTAAGTGTCAGGGTGCCAATAAAAAATCGGGCATGACCTTGGGGTGAAAGAATAAAATTATATTCGCGACACTATTTGAAAAATATACACATAAAAAATATAATTTATAGACTAAAGATTATTTAGATCTGAGACCTATAATTTTTTTTTTTTTTTTTTTTTGTGAAAAGGATGATGAGTCCATGTATTTTTCAGACGAAAATAAAGACGCTAAAGTCGAATTATTACGAGTGAAAATAATATTCCAAACAATTACATAATTATTTAAGAATGTAAGGATATGGTCCTTTAAATACACTTACCGAAATTCGGGTAGAATTAAGGATGAGTGAGATAATTGATGAGATGAGTAGAAGATTCTATCCGCTACTTCGCTGACGTGAGAAAAAACGTATTTTATTACGTAAATTACGTAAAAACTCACAAATAACGATTAGATAATGAAAAAACGAATTAATTTGCGTAAAAAATTACGTAAAAAACAACAAAAAAACAGCAAAAATTAATTAATTGCGTAATTAATTACGGGAAGGCGCAACAACGTGAAAAATTTGTACAAGAAACTGGTAAGGATCCCTGTGCGAATTCACGGACGTTGGCGAAAAAACCATATATTGCACATGCGCACGAGTCAACGTGGTTGATATGGTTCTTCCCTACTGCTGTTGCCGACGCATCCTTGAACGTATTTTTACGTTTGTATTGGTAGGGTGTGTAATACTTACACGTTTTCATGTATGTATTGGTAAGATGGTGAATCTTTTGCGATGCAAGTCGATACTTGCCTCACTATTATGTTAGGTGATTTTGACCTTGGATCGTCGAATTGATGCAATGACACGAATTTTCGTCTAAATTTAGACGAAATTCTTCCGTTTTTAATTTCTATTTTTAAGACGTATGAGTGCGTGAGAGAAAGATGTAGGATTTTTTCGTCCATTTTCGTCTTTTTTACGCGTTCGTATTTTACGTCAACAGAAATATTGTAGCATTTATTTGCGGAGTTTTTAGACTCTTTTATTTTAGACGTAGCATGATTAGTGCTGTATATTGTTAAATAATTTATTTATTTGACAATATGGAAGATTTTACTCTTGTCCTAAATTCATTGTTAATGAAAAAAGGGGGAAAAAAATACGTAATATTTTTTTGAGCAGATAAATGCTAGGGGCGGCGGAAAAATTAATTTTATTAATTTTTTCGTCGGTATTACCCGTAGTACATGAATAAATATTCGTGTATATTAGAATGATGAGTTCTAGATAGGAATCCATTATTAATGGGGGCGCTAAATTTTTATTTTTGCCGCTAGTTGGAGAATTTTTAATTCTTATTTTTTCGTGAGAAGATGATTAGTCTTTTTTAAATTATTTTTCTTTGTTTGTTAGACAAAAAATAAGATAATACAAATTATTAATTCGATGAACTCTCTTAACTAAAAGTTAAAGTTCAAGTGAGGATGGTTAGTCCGCAAAAATACTTCGTATTTTTGTTCAGAGTTTTAATAGTGGAAGCGTTTTTAGGTATGAATTGTTAATTCAGGGAATTTTTAATTCCAAACCACCAGATCATATTGCTCCTGCTACCATGTAGTGGGTAGAAGCTTATAGTTAATGGTTTAAGGTCCAGCGGACCATATAAAGTTGGTTGGAGTCACACACCTGCATCGCACGCCTTGTAACTCACCACAACTGCCTCGCCTCAACACCAGTATCCCCACGTAACTCTGTTAGGAGTGTAGTGGGAGAACCAGTGCACAGGCTATGCGCTGGGACCTGTGGGCGGAGCCACGACACTTATAACCTCTCAAATAGATATTACCCCCTCAGCCCACCGAAATGTTTCAAACCATACTTTATAGTTATTTTACGGTTTTTCTCGGCTAAAGGTTAATCCTATAGGAAATTTTGTTAGAAGTAAAAAGTTTTTTCATAAAATTTCCTGCGAATTCGACCATATACATATTGTTCATAGGAGCAATAGACTAGGGGTTGAAAGCTGCCAAACATTTTACTTCACGAAATTTTGTTTTAGAAACTTTTAAAGAGGGTGGAGTCGAAGAGCGGAAACTTTCATATTTCATGATGTTCACTATTAAACGCACAAACTCTGGTAACATTTTCCCAAAAATTTTGGAAAAAAAAATTTTTTGTCAAGTTAACTGGTAACTTGATAATTATAATTACGATAACCTAAAAGTGAAATAGTAAAATGCTTTCAATGAAAAAATATCAAAACACTGAGCAAAATATACTCCCATTCTAACTCATAGATGATTGAATTTAAATAATAAAAAAAAATTCCGTCAGGTTACCTTCTTTGTTTCACTTATAAACTTTTGGGGGATGGTGATTTTTGGATCTGGGGACCATGATTGGAAAAACTATAGTGAAATTTTCCCGAATTCGTGACTTGCCACCCTCTGCGAAAGGTAGATACCAAAAAAAAATCTGTTCCTTTAAGTAGTAACTACCTACTTTCATATGGAAATGAAATTATAGAACTGTTAAAACATTGGCCTACCTTTTTCCGTTGAATCTTGTGACAAAACATTAGTATTCAAATCGACGCTTTTTTCGGGTAAAAACAATGGCTTCGATGAAGGCTCCACATTATTTGACAGTACTTCGATGAACGAAATGCCAATGTATACTTGGGAAAACGTGTTTTCCCATTCTGGAACCAACTGCCAAAAAAAATGACGAAAAAGTTATAAGATTAAAAATACGGTTCGACGTAATCTCTGATGATATTTTATTATTTTTTTTGTTTGAAATATTGGCCATGCCTTGTTAACGCAAAGTGGTTCGCAGAAAAGTGTAAAACCCTCCAGAAACCAATACTCATTCCACCAAGACATAGTCACATGCGTCCTAATCCACTGGTGAGCTACCTCGTGGCAAGTATTTAACACAACTGAAAACCTATCAAATTCTTTCAATCTATAATGAATATTTTGTGTAGCAGAAGATCTGAAATAAAGGTAAGATATTACGGATAAGTAAACATCGAAGTTAGTGTGGTAACATTGAACGATAGGTAGACGTACTTAATGAATGTAATTCAGAATCATTTTAATGTATCTTCGCTTACCCCAACATTATAAAACCATAATCTTCTTCGTCTTGTTCGAAATATTGAGGTAAGGCGATGATGTCCAACTTAGGCAGAGCGTATGGGACTTCGAATAGCTTTGAATAAAATTGGAAAACCTCGAGTACTAGGCCTAATGTATTTTGTTGATCGATTTGGACAGTTGTGAGCGGATCCGTCCAGATTCGTAGTGCCACCTGAGACGATGGGTCACGTAATTCTTTTGACTGCAAGTCTGCCAACACTATGCCCACAAGATACGTTGGCATTGAAACAGATTCTTCAAAGGTGTCCATAACCCAATGAGGCATATTTTTACTAAGTACAAGAAAGTAAACTCGGAATGTTTAGTACATATTATATTATATTATGTGTCTTAGACTGAGGCAACTGGAACTCAACTCATCGATAAAAACCCCATTTGATTCAATGATTTTTTATACCGAATTATCCTTATTCAGCGCACAATCAATATTGTTTCAATATAGTATTAGTCACTTATTTGGTGTAATTTATAATTTCGCGTGAAACGAGGGCAGATTATGTAGGTAAAAAAGTAAGAGACCAAACTCATGACTCCATAATTCAGTCGTAAAAACTTTTCATGCCATTTCTTGTAGATACTATTTTTCGTGGGTGCTCTGGTGAAAGAATAACCACTTAAAAATTTTTATGGGTGCAATGCATCTCTATGTACTTTCCTGCGCTTAAATATACTGCCTCCAAAAATTAAAAATTTGTAGGCTAAAACAAAAATGATTAAATTTCACTCTTGAACAATGTGTAGTATTATGGACTAGAAGCCACAAAGAAATATATATATATACATAGGCGCCTATTGCTCTTCATGCAATTTAAATACCTACTGAACTGAAAGTGTGAGGTTAAATCAATTACAGCATCTGTTTAAGTCAGTTATAGATCCAAGGGCAACAATCTATGCTGTGAGAAAAATTGGTCATAATTATTCACAAATCACACCACAGATCGAAATGTGTTATTTAATAATAAAATTTTTATGCTGGCAACACTGATTGAAATGTTGAGTTTGAAAAGGTACTTTTCATGTGTGGAACTTTCATACTGGCAACACTGATTAAAACATATGACTGAAAAAAACATGCTGCCCCAATGGATTGGTGTTGATCGCATAACAGGAGTGAAATTTTTGTAAACAAAGTTACCTTGCTTTTATTATAAGCTTTTATTCTACTCACTACAACGATTTTAAAATATACCAATACTGCAGCCAACCTTTCGCAACGAAATAATATTTATTTCACGCGAACTAAAGCCAAAAAAACATAAATAAAAACTTATCTTTTAAAAACGCGTTTTGAACGTAAACTTATTATAATGATAAAAAAATTATTTGATAATTAATAATAGATAATAGATTACCCCTTCATCAGGCGCTCATTACTTTTACTTCATTCCATATACGAATTTTCATCAAATTTCTTTTGTGGTTAAAAGAAAAAAATGTTTTGCCCTGCTCTTCGTGTTTCCATTTAATAAAATTTCTGGAGAAGGAAAAACATTTTTTTTGCTCACACCAATCGCAATTTAACTCAAAAATGTTATTTAATAATAACTTAATTTGACCAACAAAACAGTAAACCAAAAAGTAATTGGGATTTGACATCAAAGTAGCTGTTGACATCAAGCGGATATATTCATAAGGTTTGAAAACGGGATATTGAGTGGAAATCCATTCAACCCAATGTTAAATAAGTCTTGAATTAATACTTTTTATGGTTTATTTTGAGTAATAGATTATTGTTATTGATATTATTTTCAATCATTTTCTGTAAAAAATTATCCAAATTGATATGTAAAATATTTATGTTGAAAAATATCATTCTTCAAAATCTTCTTAAAAACCCATAAAAAAATATGTCTATCATACCATAGCTTCTTATTAGCAAAAGATATTAGTGCGCCACAGGTGTGTCAAAGCCCAATAAGTAACATAAAAAAATTACCACATACTGATGATAAGAAACCTGTTGAAATAACTATTCATCAATCTATAATCATTCAACAACAGTAGGTTTTGTTTTATTTGCCACGCATTGTCGATACCGGGTTGACACTAATGGGTGCTATTTCACTCTTGCAAGATGGATGCACCAATTGAAGAGCAGAAACAATTCAAATATAGTGAAACAGCTTACCTCGATGTCCCAATTGTCGTTATTATTATAATTTTTTTTTTTTTTTTTTTTTAAATAAAACATACTTACCTACTGATGGATGTTCGGCTACCTAATATAATATTTGCCTAATATTTCAATTCTTTATGGAGCAGGCTATTCCGGGATTGCCATGGAGAATGAAAAAGGAAGACAGAAGACTTTTTTATTTGAAATTTTCTGTAGGGGTGCAAAACGCATTCACGAGGGTACATTGTACTCCTTGCACCCTTGCAAAATCGGCTCGTGGATCACCCGCAGAATACAAAACTGTACATGTTGAAAAGAGGGAAAATGACAAAAGGGTAAACAAATGGGAAAATATGTGACACGATAAAGACAGACAGAAATTAAAAAAGAGGAAAAATGTTAAAAAAAAAAAGAAGAAAATTGTGCCACAAAACGTACTGTAAAAGATCTTA
Source organism: Ericerus pela (assembly GCA_011428145.1). NCBI lineage: Eukaryota > Metazoa > Arthropoda > Insecta > Hemiptera > Coccidae > Ericerus > Ericerus pela. The sequence continues at coordinate 95,292 of WOFM01001512.1, read as the reverse complement.
AAAAACTCTTACGCAGAGGTAGCTTTTATTTGTTTAAAATTCACCTATATCACCAACATTCTTCTAATAAAGTAATATATAAAATATTTATATTTTTTGCAAAACATTATCAATATCCCATAAATACGATACATGCGATAAAATATACTAATCAAGTATTATGTTTTGAAAATATGTGTCCAAAATCATTATTTTTTTCGTGATATGAAAAATTATTCCAAGTTCTAATAGACACAATTTTAGGAAATAATTCGATGGTTTTCTTTCCTACAAGGACAAGAATTGTGAATTATATATATAAAAAAAAAAAACCTTAAATGAGAAAAAAATGTCCCATATTGCAAAACGAAGTAGAGTGCAGTTGTCTATGTTCTGGTTACGAAAATATATTGGCGGAGATTTTAGTGTCCGTGTTCAAATCCAGTGTACCGCAGCAGGTGGGGGTGGGCGAAAATTGACCTTTTTCTTAGTTTAGGTTACTTTTAGGTTAAAAAAAGTGGAGAAAATAAAATTTTTAGGACCATTATCAGAAGGATAAAAGAGGGAAAATCACACTAAATTGCTAATAAGTTGGAAACAAATTGACCAATCAAAACTAACATTGGTAGGTCTCATCGTTGCATAAGAGGTACTGTTTGTACCAAATTTCGTAGTTATTAAAAGAGAATTGCCACTTTTATTGAGATAACATAAAAAATTATCACATTCAACAGACCCAGAAAATTTCGACCTGCACGCTGTTTAATAAAAAATGCATATAAAATAACCTATCGAATGGACTATGCTCCCGATGCAGACCAAAAACAACAAAGCTCTTACTTAGATGAATCCGAATATTTGCTTTAAATTTCGAAACCATCCGATCAAAATGACGCCTGAAAATTGACTTAATGCAAAAGGGGGTAGGTACACAAAAAAAATAAATTTTTAAAAATAATGCCAAAATGCTGCGAAAATTATGAAACGAAAAATACACACTTTCCCACCCTTGAATCCGAATACTCGAACATTTTTAATACGTACTCTTTTTTTCAAAAATCTACTTAAAAACACGATCTGACGAATTTTGGACTGACCCCCAGCCTACATTCATAAAGATGTAAACAAAGTCGTCCCTCGTTAGCTAAGAATTACTAATATCGAGAGTACGAATAGGTAACGTCTGAAAAAATTGGAATTTGATCGGAAAAATCATCGAATTCTTCAGAGTTTAAATTACGTATGAGGTTCGAGTTACCTTCACCTTCACCTTCATCGTTGAATTGTACATTCTTACATCGGCACATTTTTCGTAATTGCATCTGTGAAGGTCAAACCCGACACATTGTCCGGATGGGCGAGCGAAATTTTGAACTTCGCCTTCATATTTATTTGATCCATGCATGGAAAGACACTCCTAGCACCTATCGGACCCACTACGGTTGCAGCAAACACTCTGAAATATACAAAACCGTGTGGCACCAATGACAGTACGTGACCCTCAATTCTGAACCATCTGTCAAATATAACGAACGCGACCTCGAGCTGGCTGTACCTACTTTTTTTGTTCTGTCAAATGATCGTCGTATTCCCTTACAAAATATCCGTCAAATTTTTCAGACAAAATATTTTCAAATTCAATGTTGACGATGTAGCTCTTTTCAGCTTCCAACTCTTTATCCAGTTCGATGATGTACTGATCGTTCTCTTCTTCTTGCCTCGTGTCTGTTACGCTAACAAATATCTCCGGTCCATCCGATACCAGTTTTACACTTAAAGCCTTTTCGATTATACGCAAATCTTTCGAGTTGAAAATAATTTTGTCTGTATTTTTCATACAATCAACCTGAATGTAAAATAGCATCATAAATGGTCAGCCTCTAGCCGAGAATCATTGTGTAAAAATTGATGCCGAATGAGTTGATCGAGGGAAAATTTTGACATCAGATTCTAATAATTGGGTTAAAATATTAATATGGAGACATTATAGGTACTGTATAATCAAAGAGTACCTAATTATAATAAAATTGTAACATTAAGAGGTGCGTTCATTGATTTTTACGTCTGGTTTTCTACAGACTGAAGAAGAATAATCTTTGGGAACATCCCTTTCATTAAAACGCTTCTTTATGACTTATTCAACTCCCAATGTAAACGTATTTGATAGGAAAATATATAGTAATACCTTCAAAAGCTTTGAAAATTTTAGCATAGTTTCAAAAATATGATCACAGACACCAACTTGACCAAACCGTTGCAAAATATGTGGATCATACATTTCCACACAACAAACTGAACTGGTATAAGGCACTGCTAGCCACTATTATTCCAAATAATATGCTCCATTCTGTCAACTCTTCTAACACTGGATAACTACTGTTGTATCTTCTGATAAATATTTCTTTTAATTTCTATAAAGCGTCTTTCACATGCTACATATGCTGCTTTTTTTAAACCGAATCGAAAAAACCATAGATTGGGTAGATTTGAAAAGTACCATTCACATACCTAATATCTGGGGTAACATACGAATCGTATAGGTCAAATAATAAATTTTTCATTTTCATCTTCTCAGCAGTTTTATTACGAGTGGTTGTGTTTTTAAAACTCAACAGGTGTTGTCTTAGATCACATTCGTAAAAAAACATAAGTTCTGTGAGTATGATGCAGTCATAAAAAGACACGTGTCTCGCTTCATATTTCTGTTTTGTAAAAAATACACAATTTTTGTGGGAAAAACATAAATGTTTATCTTCACGGTATTTGGATTACGCATTAAAAAAGAGTAAAAATTTTCCGGTATTAAAAATCGACAATGAGCGCGTCCAAAGACTTAGTAAATTAAAGACCGAAGAAAAATCAGCGAAGAATGCGAAAATGAAAAAATAATGAAAATTGAAGGTATACAAAAACGACACAAAAACCATTGGGTGGAATTGATAACTAATTTTGAAAAGATAAGGTTCAAAATTGAAAATTTCGAACTTAATTACAGTTCTCAGAGTGGAACATACGAAATGAAACTTAGCAGAAATCACCTAATGATAGGCACCTATATTAGGTTTAAATTTTATTAAAACCTGTCGAATGGAAGAGGCGTGGTGTTTCGACAAAAAAAAAAAAGAAACAAAGAAAAAAACAACTTCAATTTACAATACAGATGTGTAGAAAATTCTGTGTTAGTGTACGGAATTGTTTGATTCCTCAAAATAAAATCAAAAATTTTCAGTATTATTGTTCATTTTATTTTGTTTCAAACTGACTAGGTATGCAGTGACCATTGTTTGGGTACATTCATCAACCATACAGGTAGTCAATGATGATAGAAAAATCCATAACCCACTACGGTGATAGCCTACTACAGCCACCATCCATGGTCAACAATGACGAACAATAACCATGACCACTAAATCTTACGACCAATAGCTACGAACGACCAAGGCCACTGACTTTGGCCAGCAACAACAGTACCTATGTGACAACAACTGACCACCGCGACACGGCCACCCTTACCACACACATTGATCTGATTTAAGCCAACAAACATCAAACGATATTACTCATCGTGACCAACAATTATGACCTGGAAACATGACTACAGAATGGAATCACCAAGCATTGCTATAGCAACCGCAGCTAACCACACAGTCGTGCTTGAATATTAATCAAAAATTCAAGCTCTAGTACTCGTTCGTATTGCACTGTGTCCTACTCTCCTCTTTATCCTATCTTCAAAGTTCAGATTTGCTAAATAATCACAGAGTTTTCCAGATTCGGAAAGGTAACCCAAAAGGAGAGGTAAAAAAAAAAAGTAAAAACTGGTTTGATAAACTGGAACATTAGACATAGGTATAGATACTTGGAAAAATATGTTTAAGGGCTGTCCGGTGTTTTAAATAACAGTTATAACAATTATTCGACTTTAAATATTAAGCCAAGCCTATATTGTCGATTTACCTCTTCACTTTCGGCACGAATACTGTAAAGCCATACAACACGAATAAATCATTCACTAAAAAAAAAGTTGACATGGTCTCTACTCATGTATCTTTCCAATGAAACTATTTTCAAATCATTGAGACCTCGGAGGATCTGAATCCAGTAGATAACCACTATGGTTAGTAGGCATTGAAAGTCAATTTACTGAGGATCATAAATGAAAAATTAAAGCATAATCGTCAGTCTTTTGAAATAATTTCATTCTAAAAAATATAAACCTATTATTCGTTTTTAGAGAAAATATTGAATTCATATGGAGTAGATAATACCTGCACGATCTTTACTTTAATTTTAATGATTTTCTGAAATTCAGTCATCCGTAGCTTTGTTAGTTGTTATTAATTATAGGTAGATATCCGAAATTTTCAGGTAAAATGTTCTCAAATAAAACGTACCTACGTCGCGGTGTACCTTGAAAATTAAAAATTGAGGGAAAAAATTTCCACTTTTTTATAAGCAACTTTTTTTTTTTTTTTTTTCAATCGGCTCAAAACTGCTTAAGTTGCTCTCTTTCAATGTTGGTGATCTGTTATTTTCATCATTCCGGCAATCGGTAGGTAATTGAATTAGTATATTATGAAATTTTGCATTTTTCTATTTACTTACATCTCTTCTTCCAAAGGATTTTGAAATTTACTTAAACTCTAATTGAAGTTACAATATAATTATAGTACTTTCAGTTGAACATCTCATTGCAATCGGTACGTAACTGATCAAAAAAATACCTACTCGCACTCCTATAATGTTTTTTTTTTTTTTTTTTTTTAACAATTTAATAATAGGTAATAATATTAGTCTGTACGTACCGTCATACGAATAGTACCCCAATATTTGGGATGTGCATTATTCAGATCTGTGTATATCACCAAATCGTATTTCGTAGGTTGTAAATTATTGGGAAGACGAAATGACTGGTCAGTTCGAATTTCAGCTGGATAATGATAACATAGCAACACGATGAGAAGAGGGTAAAAACTGTTCTCCTTCATTTTGATGGAAATATGGAAGAATTTTGATTGGAGAATAACAAAAACTTATAAACCTATATCTTAATGAATCTTCTTCGAAGTAGATAACAAAAAGAGACTAAAAGAAACTGAAACTTTTATTGCAAGTAGGTATGCATTATGACGTAATATTTTTGATGGAATTTATCGCTTTATGGTACTGCAGATTTCATTCGTGACAATAAAAACAACTATAAATTATTACGGTGAAGCAGCTGTGAAAATTACGTTACGGATAAGGTAAAAAATTAGATTTTTCTGTGGCAATCATTTTCAGCGGGTACTCAAATTTCTATCCTCATATTCATCCTCGTGTATGTGAAGGAAATGATTTAAAATATTGAAAAGCATAAAATAGGTTAAAAATGATGAAGAGTAACTAGGAAAACCTTCACGAAAAAAAAAAAAAAGTTTACATTGATCTGGTTACATCTGTCCTAAGGTGCCTTCATATGAAATAAAAACTTAGTCCTATACATAGAATGAATGTGAAAAACACAAGATTCCAATAGAGGCTGAAGAACTTGATTGAAAAATTAATTAGAATGAACGCTTTCTTGGATAAGACAGATTTCGGGACCTTGATATCGCACATCTTCCTGGATTGGCTAATCAATTCAACTTTATTTCCTACTCAACCTCCTCTCCAAACACTCACATGCAATACTCTCCCTATCTGTTTTAATCGATTTTGAAAATAAAAATAGGTTCCAAATTTTTTCGGTATGTCTGTGTACCTACCCATGTAATTATGTGAACCGATTTTAATGAACTGTTTTTGAATGAAAAAATGCGATCCTTTGGAAGTCCATAGAATCGATGAGATATGGTTTGTTTTGAAGAAAAATTGTCGTTAACAATAATGTAGGTACGAGGAAACAAAAAAGCATTAACTTGAAGAAAAAAAATTTCCAAAAAAATTTACCTAACTTCAAATTAAATAATAAATTAATTTTCTCACAAAAGAGAAAAATAATTTATTTAAAATTTCTTCAGTAAGATATTCCGGAATTTTAATGGAACGAAATAGCATCAAGCTGATAAAAACTTTTTTTCAAAACGTAAAAGCAACTTCAAAAAAATAAAAACAAAATCAACAGATAAAGAGAAATATCCCTTTTAAAATTTCTCCATCGAGGTCTCGAGACTAGAAATATTCAATTTGACGCTAATTAGGTTATGCTTAACATTAATTAGTACCGTTAATAATTACTCAAATAGTGATTCGAATAGCGGATCAAGATAAGTGACCACTAATATGGAGTGAGGGCGCGTATGAAAATGGAGCATTTTTACGATTCCTCTGCTTGCTATGGTAATAATTTTGGACAGGTTCGTTTTTAAGTACCAGAAAATTGGCTTATCCATATTTTTAAAATAGGTACTCTTTTTCGTATCTATTTGCTGTATAGGGTTTCTTGAGAATCAAATCAATTATCAAACTTTCGTATTAGGTACCTAACTACTAAGTACTTGATGAAGTAAGCGAAATACGTATTTAAGCTACAAGATATGGCTGCTTGTTTACATTATTTTTACTGATCTCATCGAGTGATACTACCGCTGAAGCTTAGCCATTACTTTCCAGCGTTTTAAAATTACTTCTAAAAAGAAAGGTACTCAACTTCGTGTACACGTAATACCTACCCAAGATATATACACTACTTCACATAGGTACGCAAAGAGTTTATTATTTATTATCATTCAAGTATGAGGTACCTACGGAGATATTTTAAATAGGTTGCACTGACTTAGTTCGAATTGCAATTTTTACTCAAAATAAACAAAATAATCAGTAAAAATATTGTATATTTACACTACGAATCCAATGAACCTATTTTCGAAGCTGTAACTCCATTAGGTATTCGGCAAATTATTAAGCTTTGGAATTTTCTTATCTTTTGGTCTATGAAAATTTCTCTTTCAAATCAGTCTAACTTTGCAACCGAAAGAAAATTGGTATTTCATCAAGAACTATCAACAATCTAAGTTAGGCAATGGATAAAAACTAGCAAATTATAAATATTTTATTGCACAGCGACAGTAGTTTCTAGAATCGTCGCACTCACCATTTGAATGGTGTGGCAACTTCCTACCAGTGGTGACGGGTGTTTATTGTGCACTCGCTGGTAGGTTGTGTGGCCTGTCCCTACATTACATAGGGCAAACACTCTTTTGGTACACACGGGTTAATAGCTCACTACTACTAATCTTATTTAATACTGAGCAAGGCTCACACACACATGCACAAGGTCTATTCGTAGTTGTACGCCTGTGCACACCGTGGCGTCCTACAAATAGAAAATATGTGTTCGATTTTTTCAAACTCAAAAAGATGGAGAATTCCAGAACGAAGTTTTTCATTTGGAAAAAATTTCATTGAAATTCTTGAGCTACTAAGTAGAAATTTTTAGTGAAGCAATTTGCTCAAAAGCAGATAAGAAAAGAGTTTTTTCCTCTGTGTAGATACATGGTACTGATCAGTGATTACATTCAAAAGTAACTGGCAGTCAGCTGTTTCAATAACTTATCTATCAAATTATGAAATGCAAATAATTCAAAATAACAACAAACAGGGTGAAAACTCCAGTGCCAAGTTCAGTTTCTGCCCTGTCTTTAAAGGTTGAATTCTAACCCAACCTTAATAATTGGTTATCTTCTGCTTCAACCTTAAGCAAAATCAAACTTAACTTCTGCCAGTTCCTCAAGAATTATCAGAAAAACATCCAGAACCTAGAAGATTGGAAAATAAAATTAATAAAAAATAAAAGAAAATGTGAAAGAATTGAGGTATCCCATATATTTTCATACCTTTTACTATCAAGATTAGAGAAAACTCTAACCAGGTTTCATTAATTTGTTAACAATTTCTCTCTTTTAGCTGCATATATGTAACTAAAAGAGGGAAATTTTTATCATGTTCTTGCCTTATCTCAGACAATTGCAGCTTGCCTTCTATCATCTGTGACTCGGACGGACACTGCTTGTTCGACTTCTATACTGGCGTGGCCGTATGTTTTTCATTTATATTATTTTACCTCATTTTTATTCACATAATTTAGTTCTTGCGATTCCTAATTGTTCATGCACACTCACAATTATGGCTCTTTGTATATAATCAATTTCAATGGTTTGTACCTTTATTTAACATAATAAAGGTTCAGGTATGTTATCCTTATATTTTGTTATTTTTATAATGTGTTAAACTTATTTTCTTACGTGGGCAAATGGGAGGAAGTGGCCATGTGGCCCACCTAGTGGAGTGTTTTCTTTGGTTGGGGGTTTTCTAATTTCAACTCGACTGTCTTCTGAATTTTGTTTTATGTTAAATTACTCACGTTTCAGGGGTTACCGAGAACCTTATCCTGGACTAGCTATCCAAGCACACCAGGTTTTTGAACTTCACCTGGTGTTTATTGTCCAACCTGTGTACTTGGGACTTAGTGTTGTGGGCCTTAAGGACTTTTGGGAGTCTTGAGTTGTTTGTTTGTGTTATTTTGTGAAAAATGTGTAACCTACTGGGTTTGTTTTGTTGTGGCATGTAGCCACCCCAGCTGGCATACCACAGAATCAAAAAATAACGGTATTTACGATAAAAACTGCTGTGACACAGTTGGTTAAGAATGCTGACGGGTATGGCCTGTCATGATAAAAATAAAATTATAAATTTACCCCCTAAATTTTTTGCGCTCTTGGAAGTGTCCTCGTAATAATAATAAAATAAAATAAATTTCCCCAATAATAAGTAAATTTGCCATCAGCGCATGGTTAGGCTAACACCTACAGCCTAGGTTGTTCACGTTGAACATTTTCTTTTCTTACATTTCTAAACTTTTTCCTTCTCTTTTAGATTCTTATTACCTACCCCTTACGTCATTACCTTGTGTTTGTCCTCAATAGTTTCTTAATAATAAGTGTTAGCCCGTACCTTGGTACAATTCTAAGTGGTTTTTCCATCCCCCTCCTTATTTGTTAATCGACTAGCAAAATTGTTACCTTTACTGTAAACTTTTTCTCACCAGTCTAATCAACCAGCATTTGTACCTCATATATGATACAGGTTTTTATTTTGTCTCATGTAAAATTTTGTGCTGTTTTCAATACATAGTGTTTTCTTATATAATGGATTGGTTTTTTTTCTCTCGGACATTCGGGCCTGCACTCGAACAAATTAATTAGGTAACTTGGATTTCTTTTATCTTCAGTGGATACAAACACTCGGTTTTTACCCGCTCAATTATTTCCCCACTCGGCTAATTTGGTTAATACTTTATAAAAATACAGCATGGTATAAAGCGAGTCAAAAAACAATACCTGGCTAGCCGTGCAGGTTAGGACAGATGCCATTTTATTATACTTGGACATTAATTAAGTGTTTTGAGATTTATGTTGGTTTTGCTATGGTTAGATTATGCTGCCCGGCATTGCATACCACAATGCAGAGTGCATATAAATAAATGGAGGTCTCTGGTTGCTTTCCTACAGATCCTATTGGAACATGGGTATTTCCAGAAATAAAGAGTTTTCAAATTTTCTGCTCGCAAATACCAAAGATTGACACAAACCACCCACCTTGGAAATTAAAAATATAAAAAAATAAATAAAATTTTGACTGGTTGCGCTGTATACATGCGCCAATTACCTCCTTTAATGCATTCCGTGTGTGGACTTTCGTATATTTCCCTTAGCTTAAAAACACACACACACACAACTTTCTATATGCATTTTTCAATTTTCCTATCACACTTTCCTTTTTGTCATCTTTCATGGAGACTCCCCTATAGAAAGCATAGTTCTCTTTGTTTTTCTACATTTATTGTCTTCTTACCTTCTCTTCATGTCTTTTTCTATGGAATATTGAGGTTACTGGTCTTTTTCCACCTTCCTTTTCCTTCTCTTCTCTCTGCTAAATTAACTTTCAACAAAATTATTAATGAGATGTTATACATGTTTATAATAACAGGTTTTTGTCACCACTCCTTTTTATTTTTCCTCGGAGAGTCTAAATTTTCTTATCAAATTCTTGTGACATTTTTTTGCTATCCAGGCAGTTTGTTTTGTATCGTCTGCCGAAATCTATTTTTTCTTGTAACTATGTTCCCTGGATATGAAGTTTATGCAGTGTTAAACATGATTGTCTTTTCTACGATGAGTTAGTTATTTCTTTGAGAAATTGTTTGAATTCAGTGGTGTCTCCTATAGCTTCAGACTAATGCGTTCAATTGGATAAGTCAATTCCATGGAAACAATTAAAGTCAGTGGGTTAATGGTATAAAAATATCACCCAAGTAAGGCATAAGTTTGAGTTCCAAGGACACCTGGCAGGCTATTCTGGTTGGGCAGTGGTAATTCTATGGTCACTGTCACTTGTAAGTGTTTTCTCCTAAGACTGTAATTTTTTGGAATTTGGATTTAAAAATACCGTTGGGACTGCAGGTAGTGGACACCTCATAAGCCTACCTGGCATACCACAAGATAGCCTATAAAAAAAAATCTATTTTTAATTGATGAAAGCAAAACCCATTTAATAAAATTATTAGGTTTTCAATTGAGGAAATTATAACAGACTTCTTCAAAAAAACAAATTCTATAATTATGTTTTTACTGAGTCCAACTAACTTGTTTGAAATAAAGAGTCGGATTAATTTTCTTGCTGGTTTAAATAAAGAAGAGGTTACTAACCAATGAAAAAAAAATAAAAAGAAAGGAATGCTTTAACCAAAAATGATTTAATAATAATAAAAATTAATATAACAAACCAAATAACCTTAATTTATTTTATTTATAACTCATTAGCTTTCACAAACTTCCGTCTTCCGAAAGTGGATTATTTTAATTCAGTGAAAAATTCTCTCCTATTGCCATTAAAAATTTTTATACCTCAGTCTTTGAAGATTTCTGTCAATGTTTTTGTATTTTTCTGAAGCCACAAAACATTTCTTGTTGCTTTGATTATACTTTTATCCAATAAATCTTTTGATTTTTTCAATGTTTCTTTTATAGACTCTCTGTCCAGGAAATCTTTTAGCTGAAAATTGAAGTAGGTATTGTATATAAAATAAACCGAATAAATTAAAGACTCATAATTGAATGATTCATTAGTATCTAGTTTATGTAATATCAGTTGATTCAACCGCTAAAAATTACCATAACCAATTCAATTCAATAAAATAAAATAAAAACGAAATTGGGAGCATTAAGTTATATTTAAATGAATATGAGTGAGATGGGTTTTGATTGAATGTACTATACTCATGGAGGCACATATAAGTACCTTCTCATAACTGCCTATAATAACCATATCAATTACAAAATGTTGTTCAAATTGAAAAATATATTATAGGTACCTATTTCATTAATCAATATACTAGTAAAATTACTTATATTTTGTGTAGATTTATTGATTTTTTGAAAGCTTGTCTCTGTTTAGATTTTACAATTATCTACCCACAAAGAGATACAGATGGAATGTCATTAGTGGTCATAAGTTTTTCCAAGTATATTATTAGGCAACATACGCACTTATTGAAAATTAATTAGCCGGAACACATTTTTTTATGTAAATTTTGGAAGAAAATATGCCTATTGAAATTGATTTAAGATACAGGGTCGAGTATATGTACGTTGTATGTCCTATGATGCTAAGAAATTTTAGCACTCTTGACTAAAATTCGTACGTATTGCAATGGTGTGTATATATGTAACATAAATTGATTATAAATGATGTAATAGCCGGTTTCGCAGGGGGTAAATCTCTGCTCATTCGTGTGGGATGATCATCAGATGATGGGATATATGCAGACATATCTCAAAAATCAATGGTATAATTGAGCTGAAATGTTGCTTAGACATGAACATACCTTTGATGGAGAGTCTGTGAAAATCTGGTCAAAACCGAGAGTTTGGATTATTGAGATATCATTGAAATTCCGTTGAAATTAGTAAGATTCAAATGAAATTAATTCAATCGAATGAAAAATTTCAGTAATGTCTCGAAAACTGAAGGTACGATTAAGTTTAAATTTTGTTGAAACATTGGAATATGTTAGCTAAAGATTCTGTGCAAATTTGGTTCAAATTGTGCTTCTAGATCTTAAAATATCGATGAAGTTCTATTCGAACAGTATCAAATTTTATGAATTCAGTTTTACCGGAGAATTTCTGCAGTTTTCATCAGTTTATGATTTGAAATATTTTGTGTTAGTGAAACAGACTTCTTCAAAAAAAATCAGTTACACCAAATAAGGCGAAATATTTTAAATCCGCTTAAAAAACCAACACTCATAAAATCTAAATAGAATTTATTGGTAACATACCGCCAAATGAGTAAGGCTATAGGATGGGAAAGTATGTATTTTGTTCAATGTGCAATCCTGAGCGCAGTAATTATTCGAACAGTTATTATAAACTTGGTAGAATACACTTAAAAAAATAAACCATTCACTCATTCTTAAAATACCCAACCATTAGGATACGAGTACCTAATATTCTTGAGTAAATAATTATTTTAACGAATTCACTATAGGTAGTTTACTACACAAAGCTGTAATGACTGATTAGGCAAACAAAAATAGAGGAACATCAAAATAAGTAGGTACTTACTTCTTTTAAATCTTCCATTTTTGAGGTATTTTCAAATAATGTGCCCAAAAAAAATCCGATACTTTCATCGTCTTCGGTATAACTGTATGGAAAAAAATTAGGCTTTGAATTTTTCTTGGAAAAATATTAAACTTTGAAAAGTGCGAAACTAAAATTCATAATTATTTTAGTTTAGATTTTCGATTAAAATAATCCGAAATTCCTAAAATGTACTTTTTTGAAGTAATTAGTACATGAAACATTTCCAAAATTACTTACAGGTTTTTAATTTTTTCAACATTGTTTGTGAAAAATTCTTTCATCAGTGTATAGCCGTATTGATTAGAGGATAAACTGAGAAAAATCATTTTGTTATCAAGTGGAAATTCTGATTTTTCTATACTCGACTGCAAATAACTAAAATGATGAGTTTGAAAAATGAATGTTATGACATAGTACTTGAAAAAGCAAGGAAAAGTAAATGTTTATAGCAGGTAAAAATAATGGTACACATAAATTTCCAAAATATTTCTGCGAAAGTGGGAAAAGCGGAATTCTTCACCACTTCCTTATAGAAAAAAAAAAGTTCGTACGGGCGTATCTCTGAGAACGATACAAATTTACTTCAGAAAGACTAGAGTAATATTATGACTGTTGTTTTTATATAAAAGTATAAAAAAACCAGTTTTTAAGTCTTTCTCAAGTACAGAATTGTTCTTGCATACCACCCTAAAAGTTTTTATTCCAAATTTATAAGTCGGCGAAGGTTTTGCACTTTTGGAATGTCTCGTACCTTGAAAAATTTCAAGTTGCTTGCCAATTAGTGCAATCTCATGAATTTGGGTCATACCAAAGTATTTTTTATTTAAAAATACATCAGATTGTGCTATGACTGCACATCTGTTTTTAATAAAATAGCCTAAATTAAGTGTGAGGACCATGTCCTCCCTTCTTTCGGGGCTCGGCCCCAGTCGACAGACCTCGGACTTGGTGATGGACCAAGTCCGCACAATTATGTCCATGGACAATAAATAAAAACACCCGTTTGTAAGCACACAGGCTAAAACGGACGATCAACAAAATTCGTTCTCTGTTTAGCCTACATGCTACGAATGCAGCCTAGCGCGGACATGCATACAAAAAAGCACGTGCCGCGGTTGAGATGCTAGGCTAAACACAAAACACGCGCCTATCTTCCAATACTCGCGGATGACGTGCATGTTTAGCCTAACATATACACCAGCAATCGGTTTAGGATTGTTATAAAAGGTTGGCTGCCTTACCAAAACGGTAACATCCAAACACGCAAGTCCAAATCTAATTGCCTGTGGGTTTTAGAGGTGAACCCACAACCTGGTGACCCCGATGTGATATTTTTGTATGTTGGGAATTTTTTTTAGAAAGCAGGCGTGAAAACACTAGCTGGCAGAATACCACTGGCCTGCTAGTGAGAGCAATCACACTTGTCTAGCAGAAATCTTCGCTGTACTCTTCACTTGGAGACTGACTGTGGGAAATTAAACCCCCCTTTCAAAATAAATGTTGTCCACTTGGAAGGGTAATAGAGCACGCCTAAAAATAAAGAAACGTCTCACCAATCGTGGTAACCCACAATTTGTAAATCTAGGATCCTCGAACGAGTTGAATTTCTTCACAATGGTAAACAAAAATGTTGTTGAAACTGCTGATCAACCAGCTCAAAACATAGCTAGGCGAGCAGCTGTCTGAACTATCGCTTCCAAAGAAGCCGAGAATCAAGAAAAACTTATAAAAGACTTAATTAAAGCTAGTGTAGAAGAAGCCTTGGACAAACAACAGAAATTGTTTGGCCACCTCCAAAATAAGAAAAGGAGAGTTGAACTTCCTAAGTTCTTACCAAAAGATGTAGAAATGTGGCTTATGCAACTAACAGGCTGCTTCAGGGTTGAGCAAATTCCCCGTGAAGAACGCTACCAGCAACTTTGTGGTAGCATGCCAGCCAAAATAATCAGGGCCTGCCCAGACATAATGGACTGTCTGGAGGATGAGGAAGACCCTTACGAATGGTTCATTGAAAAAATAAGAAGAACCTTTGGTACCACTCAATGCCAAGAAATAAGGCAATTACTGAGTGGAATGTCAATTGGAGATGACAAACCTACCATATTCATGATGAAGTTATTTAAAAAGGTGACAAACATGTCTCTCCAATGGTAATTTCAGATAGATTCTGTGAGCAACTACCAGCTTCAGTTGTACAATCGCTGGGTGCTCTAAATCTGACTAATGCAAGGACTGATGATGACCTACTAGCACTAGCCAAAGCTGCAGAAACTGCAATGGAGTACACAGGGAAACCTGCTATCCAAGCAACAGCAGCTCCACCAGACAAATTGAGTAAACTCCGAGCCGAAATAGCTGAGTTGAAAATGGAAACTCGCAAGGCCAGAAAATATACATCTGCTAAGAGTAACTTCAACAACAGATCCAAGAGCAGGGGACGCAACCCCAATAGAAATAAAAATTATAAAAATAGGCAGTCACGCTCTCTAGGACAGAGAGATAATAAAAATAGGAGTCCAACACCTCCGAGGAGATCCAAATCTCCCAAGCAACAAGACCCAAACAGGTCAGCAGCCCTTTGCTTCTACCACAATCGATATGGGGAAAAAGAAAAAGCTTGCAATACTCGTTGTAAACAATGGGTGGAGAGGATGGTCCAAGACGCGCAGGAGAAGAAAACTCTCCTTGTAGAGATCGAAAAGAGAAAACAGACTAATAAGTCAAACTAGACCGAGAGGACATATTGGTGGCTACCGATCCCTCGCCCAAATACTCTCGCCGCCTGTTCATCATGGACAGGACAAAAAGGAGAAAATTCCTCATAGACTCTGGTGCTGATCTCAGCATTTTACCAGCTAAAAATAAACATAAGAAATTTTCCCCAAAATCCAAATTAAATGCAGTTGACAAACATACATTAGCTGCATATGGCCAAAAACATTGCAAAATAGACATTGGTCTCCTTAGGGACATGTTATGGGATTTCATAATAGCTGATATACCACAACCAATACTTGGAGCAGATTTTCTTGCTTACTATGAGTTGGTAGTCGATTTATAAAATAAACATTTAATCAACTCAACCACCGGAAAATATGTGGAAGGCATAACAAAAAATTACAAATTACTAGATACTTCCTTTGGAAGTTTTGCAACTGTAGACAAAAATTTCCTAAAAATACTAAATGAATATCCAGGTATTTTATTACCATCAATAAGGAAACATCCAACATACAAACACAATACAGTGCATGTAATAGAAACAAGGGGTCAGCCTTGCTCAGCAAGGGCACGATGATTGCCACCCAACAAACTTGCTGAAGCCAAGAAGCAATTTTCTAAAGTGATAGAAGAAGGTATTTGTCGACATTCTAACAGCTCATGGTCTACACCAATACATATGACCAAAAAGGCTAATGGAACTTGGAGAATCATCGGGGACTATAGAGCCCTGAACGCTAAAACCATTCCAGACAAATACCCCGTACCCAATATAATGGATTTCAATAACAATATGAAAGGAAAAACAATGCTGACTAAAATAGACATTAATTGGGGCTTCCACTACATACCAATGGCCAAAAAAGATATCTGCAAGACAGCACTTATCACTCCATTTGGCTTATTCAAATACTTGCGAATGCCATTTGGACTCAGAAATGCTGCTCAAACTTTCCAATGTTTTATGAATCAGCTATTGAGGGATTTACCATTTGCATATGCTTATCTAGACGATATTTGCATATGCTCAGAAGGTGGAATTGATGAACACGAGAAAAACGTAAGAGCCGTATTACAACGTATACACACTGCTGGCCTTACGGTCAATTTACCTAAAAGCGAATTTGCTAAAACTAGTATTGACTTTCTCGGGTACCAAATAACACCTGAAGGTATAGCCCCCCTAAAAACAAAGGTGGAGCCAATATTGAAATTTCCTAAACACACGAATGTTGCAGAACTTCGAAGGTTCCTAGGAATGATCAATTTTTACAGACGTTGCATAAAAAATGCTGCTTCAGAACAAGGCAAACTGTTTGCCCTTGTTAAAACCAATAAAAAGCGCGACAAAAAACCCATTGAATGGACTGAAGAGGCAGAAATAGCATTTGAAAATACAAAAAACATGCTAACCAATGCAACGTTACTGGCTCACCCGGATGACAGTCTTCCACTCTGTATCTCAACAGACGCATCCAATTTTGCAATAGGTGCAACCTTATACCAAATAAAGGATAACACCAATCAGCCACTTGCCTTTTTCTCGAGGAAACTTTCCAAAACTGAGAAAAATTATAGTACTTACAATTGGGAGCTATTGGCAATAAATGCAGCAATAAGGCACTTCAGATATCATGTAGAGGGTAGATGCTTCACCATATACACGGACCATAAACCCATAACACATGCCTTTGAGCAAAGAAGTGAGCATGCCTCACCTTGCCAAATACAACAGCTCGAATTCATTAGTCAATTCACCACTGATATAAGGTATATTAAAGGAGAGCTGAATGAACCAGCTGATGCCTTAAGTCAAATTGAAGCTATCACAACTCCATCTCAGTTACCATATGCTCAAATAGCAAAAGATCAGCTGGAAAACGAAGAATTACAAAAATTATTATCTTCCAACACCACTGGTCACAAACTAAAACTGAGAAAACTCCCTGACACAAAATTATTACTAATATGTGATGTGTCGAACTGTTAAAGAATAGAGATGCGTGTTTTAGTTCATTTGGTGGATTTAGTTCAACAGGTCTCGGTCTTCTGAATGAACCAGTTCAGTGAACTAGTTTGAAATGAACAAAATGAGCTGCATGAATCAAACCTTTGAGTATGTATTATTTCATGTGGATAGCTGATTCATTTACATTTTCTATACATAGTTAATTTCAGACATAGAAAGCTTTTCAGGGAATGAAATGACTTCTTTTACAATCGAGTACATTTATATATAATTCGTATATATAGATATACTTGCGTATGAAAGAAGTCATTTCATTCCCCAAAAACGCTTACTATTTCGTTTCATTTTTTGGTGATTGATAAGAAATTTCACTCATCCAGTGATTAACTACAATGCTGTGACATATAAGAGTGAACTATCTTGTAAGTCTATACAATATAACTTTGATTTGATAATATCTTTTAGTTCAAAATGAACTAGTTCATTCTCATCTTTCGGTTTCATTCATTTAGGTCTTTCAAAAGATTAGTTCAAATGAATTAGTTCTCGGTCAACCGACACATCTCTATTAAAGAACGTCCATTTATTCCATTAAAATACAGAAAAATGGTGTTCAGCAGTATGCATAACCTATCACACACTGGACCTCGTAGTACTACCAAACTCATGACCTCGAGATTCTTATGGCCCAAAATAAATTCAACTGTAACAACTGGGCCCTTGCTTGTCTGAATTGTCAGACAGCCAAAATTAGCAGACATACAAAATCTGCATTCAAAAGGTTTAGACCAACCGATCGGTTAAAACACCTTCACATAGATTTAGTGGGTCCATTACCCCCATCACAAGGACATAAATACCTCCTTACGATGATTGACTGTGCAACCAGATGGCCAGAAGCAATTCCGTTAATTGAAATGTCAGCACAAACACTAGCTACTCAATTATATACAACCTGGATTGCTAGATTTGGAGTACCCCAAAGCATTACAACCGACCAAGGTAGGCAATTAGAAAGCCAATTATTTAATGAACTAACCAAAACCTTGGGTGCTAAACATTGGGCTACTACAACCTACCACCCCCAATCAAATGGGAAGGTAGAAAGGTGGCATAGAGCTTTTAAGGCTTCTATAATGACTGCCAACACAAAAAGATGGGTAGAGATCTTACCTACCATCCTGTTAGGCCTAAGATCAGCCCTACAAACAGACACTGGCCACTCCGCCACTCAACTAGCATTAGGCGAAGAATTACGCTTGCCAGGGGACTTCTTTATAGAATCAAAAGAAATAAACCCCAAAACCTTAGTGCAAAATACAAAAGACGATGCAAATCAATTCATTAAGTTAGCACTTACTCACGGTAAACAAAAACCTTACGTCTCAAGACACTTAGCTACAACATCGCACGTGTTCTTACGAGAGGAAGGAATGAAACCAACTTTACAAAAACCCTATTCTGGACCATACAAAGTATTTGATCGCACAGAAAAAACGTTCACAATACTTGTATCAGGACAGAAAAAGAAGGTGTCGATAGATCGGGTCAAACCAGCATTCCTAATTAGTGAAAATGCAGAATTGGACAAAATAATAAATGAAAATAAAAATAAAAATTCACAAAATTCAGACGAAAAAGACGAAAAAACAAATATAAAATCTGACTCACAAACAAATAAAACACAAAAAACATATAGTGAAGTGGTAAAATCAAACACCCAAAATAAGAAAAAAGTCAGATTCAATGAGGAAATTATAACTCACACATATAATCCTGAAAGCCCAATCAAGCCTAAACAAAGAGGCAGGCCAAAAGGAACATATAAAAAACACAATCAGAAACCAACAAGAACATCACCTCGATTTTGCAGAGAATAAAAATATATAGATATAATAAAAATCTAATATATAGAAATCTCATATATAGATATAATGAAAATCTCATACTCTTATCACACATGCTTTGAAACACACCAGCACGTCGACCTCAAAATCGAAGGTAAGATAAAAACACACAAAACACACTATAGACTGACGTCACAAACAGCTGATTGCAAAAGGAAAATCGAACCAAATCATTGCAACAATGGACAAACACATTTCATTCCCCTGTTGACTGTTGCTCAAAGCACCATTCTTTAGTTCAATTAGAACTTTTCGCTTTTATTTCATTCTACTTTCGAATTTCCTTATATTTTTCTCTTTTATTTTTCATTGTTTCCTCAACTACCACTATGGAAGTTGACCAACTCCTTGATTACAAGGAGGAAATGTTGCTTTCCGATGCAACTAAACCTCCTCCACCTGCCAACAACAACAATTCTCAATCCTCAGTGAAAGTTGCTGATGTTGAGTCAATTCTCAACGAGATGACGCATCAAACCCCAAAAATTCCTCCGTTTTCTGCGGACCAATCGGCGGCTTGTTCCTCTGTGGCTAACACCACAGAGCCACCTTACGCTAGGAAGGCGAGCAATTTTCTCACCTCCGAAAATCAGGCTCTTTTCATAATTCCAAAACCAGAGCCGAAATTTTCAAATTTCGAATTCTCCAACTTTATCGTCTGTAACAACTTTCAGAATACTGGCATTTCCAAATCGCCACTTCTCCAGAGTTACACTCCTTTCTGAAAAAATACTCAGGTGGACAAACAGGGACACCACCCACTTAGGAATAGAAAACGTGGTATCCAATCCCGAGCCAATTATCAACAACGCCGTAGACTATGTACTACTACAGGACTATTGCGGGACATACCCTCGGCATGGCCCTTCGAGACTTGATCTTCAGAGGAAATGCCAACCCTTGCAATAATGCGAGGCCACCTACCGGACACAAATGAGTCGTCCACAGGTTCCCCCAGACTTTGGAACATGAGTCGTTCCACCGACAGAGAAACTGGGGGGGAGTAGCTGTGGGGACCATGTCCTCCCTTCTTTTGGGGCTCGGCCCCAGTTGACAGACCGCGGACTTTGTGATGGACCAAGTCCGCGCAATTATGTCCACGGACAATAAATAAAAACACCCGTTTGTAAGCACACAGGCTAAAACGGACGATCAACGAAATTTGTTCTCTGTTTAGCCTACATGCTAAGAACGCAGCCTAGCTCGGACATGCGTACAAAAACGCACGTGCCGCAGTTGAGATGCTAGGCTAAACACGAAACACGCGCCTATCTTCCGATTCTTGCAGATAACGTGCGTGTTTAGCCTAACATATACACCGGCGATGCCTTTTGTTAGTCGCCGGTTTAGGATTGTTATAAAAGGTTGGCTGCCTTACCAAAACAGTAACACCCGAACGCAAGTCCAAATCTATTCACCTGTGGGTTTTAGAGGTGAACCCACATTAAGAAAAAGTGTTTACACACTACTTTTGAAAACGTCTCGATTAGTTCAAAGAATTATGATATGTTATATATAGGTACCTACCTGAATAAATGATTACACAGTTATGCCTCATAGGCACCTATGTACCACCAATAAACAGACAGCTTTCTTCTCATACATGATACATAAGTAATATATTCATGCTGTACTTCTTTTTAACTAATTAATTAATTTGAAAATATGAGAAAAAATATAATGATTTTTAACTGCTGGAAACAAAACACTTCTGAGTGTAAAAACATAATATGCTGTCTGGTTTTTGTTGCCTGGAAGTGAAATGAGGATTAAAAGAACAGCGATTTTTGAAAAACTGAATTTTAACGTGGTAAATCCAACCCTTTGTGTGAGAAATGATGTTGTAAGTAGTAGCGATGGCATTTCAAGTAAAACTTATGAATACCTGAGTGTAGTGTATGTTTTGTGGTATGTAAGTGGGCAAAGAACTGAATCGCAGGTTACATCCGAATGATTTGCAATATTTGTATTCACTTAATTTTAGTAAAGAATTAAAATAATGTACCTTTAAAATTATTTTTAACATCAGTTTACTAGGTTCCAAGGTACAGATAAGAATTTTCCAAGGCAAAGAGGTGGTTTGGTTCCGTCCTTTGGAACAATTTCCATCTACCATTTTTTATCTCAATTTTTGCAAATTTGGAGTAGGGCAAATTATAATGCCTATATGTCTACCGTTGAATGTAGAAAGATTAAACTTTTTAATACTTCATAATTATGTTTTGAATCCTATACCTCCATAATTAAGAATATACCAAAAAGTTTTAAAAAATTTTTAAACATACGAGATCACATTCTTTGGATTTTATCGTTTAATGAACACACTATGCATATTAATGCGCCATAAAATGCTTAATTGTACGAGATAATCTTCTTCTAAGTAACTATTTTCTCATTCTTCTTTCCTTCCTCCCTCACCCCCATATCACAAAAAAATGAATAAGTCCTCGTCTGTTTTTTATAAGGATTAACAATACACTTCAAGTTTTTCCATAGTCATAAATTATTATTGACTTGGTTGTGCGTGGAGAGTAATAAAATAAAATAAATAATTCTGAGTTAGAAAAATATGAATTTAAGTAGGTTAATATTACCTACCTACCTATACTACATAATATATATTAAGATTGGACGTAGATTACGAAACAATAAAATAGTTTTCAAGCCTTTTGCGTATAAATTGTTTAGAAATTTCGTGTCCAGTTGAGCATTGTCATGTTCACTTGCCTTTTGAGAGTTTCGACGTGTGGAGAGCAACCCAAGGCCTCTAATATATTGTATTCTCTTTTCCAGTAGGTACTGTTTTTATATTGAGTCCATAAAAATTTCCATTTCTCATTGTCTCCACGCTTGATAACTTCACAGTAAACGATTTTTTGAATATCTCTATCAATTCTGCCAACAGTTAATTTACGACAAATAATTTTGAAGACTGATTCCAACAGTTTACGATTGAATTTTTTTCCTCTTTCTTTGAAGAATAATATTAAACTTGTTACCTACGGTACTATACAGTAGAGGTACCGTATAATTACGTACAAGGGCGTAGCTAGAAACTTTTCTAAAGGAAAAAAACAAGTTTTATGAAAATGGAGACCAGTTAGGGGGTTAACAGGCAGTAATATAACCTGGAATTTACCTCACGGGGACTAGTTAAAATTCCACACTCAACTGCAACAAGGCTGTGCTCAGGATTTACCTCCAGTGAGGTCTTGTAGGGTGATAAAACAGTTATTTCGCGATCGAAGCAAACGAAAAAATTTTTTTAGTATTTTCTGGGTTCCGAAACATTCATGCATTGAAGGTTGTTTTTGTTTTTTGAATAGGTGAAGGAGTTTCCATTGAACCCGGTGGATACATGAAATGTTGGCCCACAGTGTACCTAATTAGTGTATAAATAATTGGAAAATTAATTTCCATTTGTAATTTCTCCACATCCAAAACTCAACCACCTGGAAATGAGTACCCGTTTGCCCCCCTAGTTGCGTCACTAGAAACAAACGAACTCGAAAGTGCTGTCACAATTTTACTGGCTGTGCGAAATTCAATCATTGAAAATTTTAATGAAATTGACGTAAAGAAACTTATAATATTTTCAAGAAAAAAAATTACTTTTAAGCTTGGTTAGCTTTTATTTAATAAAAATTTTAACTTACTTAACCAAAAATAAGTAGAGTTTCTTTGAAAACCCACTTAAAAATCATGCTAGGTACCCTAACTGTTTTTCATTATTTCTTTATTTCTTTATTTTTACACATCATCAATATTAGGGACAAAGAAAAACGTCTTTTTTTTAACTGGCTTTTTTTAAATTAAAATCCAGGGGCAATTTCCCCCCAATCCCACGCTGGCTACGCCCTTGATTACGTAAGTTTATGTAGAACAAACTTTTCTTACTGAGATTGGACCGATTCTGATAAATATATAAAAAAACTAAATAGTGCATCGTAAATATTTCATAGATTTTTTTTACTTACGGATTTTCTGTTTGATTGGGATTGTTTAACCATTTCATAAAAAGGTCTTCACTTTGCTTTCGACAAGATTCGAATTCAAGAACACACATAGTTGCGATGACACTTATTTTTAACCTACGTTTCAACTTATTTTCTGTTGGAAGATCGTCAATTTTCTGGAATAAGGTGCTAGAAAAAACCGGCTCCAGTATTTTTCTAAAATATTTCTGCAAAATATGAAAGAATAATATTCGCATTTGTGTTACGTACATTTCCAATTTTGTTAGAATAGACTACTACTTCTTTTTTTTTTCAATATTAAATTTGTTCTATACTAGTTTTCAATCATTAAGATAGTCCAAAATAGATCAACTTTAAATGGGTTCCTACGTAACGTTTTTCCTGTTATTAAAGTAATAGTTTCTGATGTTCAACATTGGCTGCTATATTTAATTTTTTTTTACTTCACTAAAGTAATTAAAAAAAAAACATTTTATCACTTGAAACGACTTGAATAGGTCAGTTCCTAAGACATATCCACGAATATCACTCAGCTCGTCTAGCACAATCTTCCAGGGCAAATATAACTTTTCATACTTCAAGTACGGAATGGTGTCGAAGACAATCTTATATTGTAACAGTCCAGCTTTTGACAAAGCAAACATGTCAGAAATTAGACGTGTTCGAGTCATTCCTTCGATTTTCGAGTATTCATTTTCATCGAGCAGAGTTTCTTGAAGCAAAAGCCAATTTTTCTCATCGTAGTTCGTACGACCTAACACTAAAAACAAAATAAGAAACAAAAAATTATGGAATGGAACTAACTTGAACACCAATTTTTAAAGAAATAATCTTTAGTTATTCATTAAATTTTATAAAATTTTGCCATTGAATGGTAAATAAATATTATACCCTAGGGGTTGAAATATAGAAAAGGTGGTGAGCTATTAGATTTCTTAAGTTAGGGTAAAGTTGGGTATGAGAATATAATTTCATATTTGTCGTTCGGGAATTTGAAATGGTTAGCCGAAGACAGAGACTTCAGTGTCCAACGGCTTATCTAAGGAAATGCTATTTTGAAAATCTTTAGGCGTGTGAAATGGTTATATGGATATGTGCGTGTATATCGGGGAATGATTGTGGAGTTGGTTCTATCATGTGGTGCTCCCCTCCACATACCTCAGAGTTTGTCTCGAATTTTTAATTCATTCGAAGCAAAATTAAAATGCATTGTCCCATTAATTGCCATAAATATTCAGTGTTCATTATAAGTATACTGCTGATATAACGAATGTAGAATTCAGAAATTCGTGAAAACGAATGGGAATATTGACATTTTGTAGCAATGGAGCACTGTTTTGTTTATATTTTGAAGGTTTTATTACTTTCAAATGCCTTATTTCAGATAAATAGCTACGAAATTTTGAAGTGATATTTTCAATGATCTATTATAACATTTTACCAATTTTGATGTAGATTAGCCCCACAGTACTTTCGATATCTCTGATTTTATTTCGAATTTGGCCTATAAAATAGGTACGCTAATTTTCAATTAATATTGAGTCGAAATTTAGTAAAATTTTCATCTACTTAGGTAAATTTTGACAAAAATATTTACATGCACTAATGCGAATTCAAATATGCACATGCTTCACTAATTCATACCATTAAACTTGGGATTGAAAATAATCCAGTCTGCATCGTTCAGCGCAATTTCAATCGTCTTTGATCCATCACAAGTCAACCATTCATGCACATTGTTGCTATCGAAATTTAAATCTTTCTTGGTTGTGTAGGCCAACGGTATTGTCCAACATGTGTTTTTGCTTTCATCTTCATTTTCTTCTTCTAATAAGGTGAAACGTTGCTAGAGATTAAATAAAAATACTTAAACGCTATATCAGTTGTTCAATAGTGAAGAGAAACAATCGAAGTTAAATTACTCCGAGAATTTATTCTCAAATTTGTCAATTTTTGCAACTTTTCTTCGTGTAGTGCGATTTATAATGGAATTTGAACTGGAAAATTTTTTCTTTTCATGAAATTAATTTGATTTATTTAAATTGGGTAAGCAGCTTCCTAAAATCTTGTTAATCAGGTAGACTTGTGAGCTACAAACAAATCCTAACTAAAACTATAACTGAAGCGAAGTGAGTTACTCACAACTATCAATGACCCCACAAGTTTATCTCGGCCACACCACACATGTTGGAAATAAAACTTTGCTCTTCAATAAACAAATCAGAAAATGTTGCACCCAATAAAATAAAAACAATATTTACTAATCACCCCTTTTTGAGTCAGAGGGAGCAAAATGAGTGGTTCAATCCAAAAATTAACCGTAAATTTGAATTCAATACTTAAAAAAATGTAACCGACGATATATGTTTCACTTTTTTACCGAAAAATTATCTTAACCCCTTGTTGAGATAACAAGGGACCAAATGAGTAGTTCCATTCAAAAATGAAGTTAAAATTTGAACTCGTGTATTAAAAAACATAACCAACGATGTATTACTAATTTTTTAAGATGAAACCATGCCAGACTATTTGGGGGGTCACAGGGGGCACAGTGAGCGGTTAAATCTAAACATGAACTGAAAATTTCAACTCAGCGCCTCAAAAAATATAATGGAAGATATATCGCGAAATTTTTAAGAAAATAATATCTTCACCCCTTGGGCCATTGTCTATTGCAATTTGTAATCTAAATTGAGAAAACTGAAATTTGCAAACATCTAAAAAGATTGTGCGACAATGATTCAAATCTCCATTAAACGAACAGAATTTAAAAAAAAAAAAAATAGATCAAATATAAAAAGTTACGCTTTTTTATGACATTGGCCTTAACATGAAATAGTTATTTAAGAATTTTGTTAATTATTGATTTGGCCGTCTAAAAGAAATGGCGTCAACACAAAAGTTGTTCTGCCAGTAGCTTCATGAGGAACCTATACCTCGCTTGCCTCAATTATTTGTGATTGGGGTAGATCAGAAGACTTTTCAGTCTGCTTAGACAACTGTTGTTGGCAAATTGCAAAATATTTTGTCAAATTGAAGAAATTATAAAAAATTCGTAGAACTTGTTTTTTTTTGATTTTTTTTTTAAATAGAATTCCAATTGTTGAAACATTTTTGTACAAACGTTATCAATTAAATTCTATTGTAAAAATGCAGTTTGTTCCAAAAAATTTTATAGCTAACTAAAAATTGGAATTTTTCATGGATTATAGAGATCGTATTCTTCGAAATAACTTCTTAATTTTATGGTTTATTCGGCAGTCGAAAATATTATAACATCCATGTTATACAAGTGGTATAGGTAATGTCTAATGATACGCATGTTTTGCTGTAAGAAAATAAAATCAATT
This sequence comes from Ericerus pela, assembly GCA_011428145.1. NCBI lineage: Eukaryota > Metazoa > Arthropoda > Insecta > Hemiptera > Coccidae > Ericerus > Ericerus pela. The sequence continues at coordinate 68,760 of WOFM01001512.1, read as the reverse complement.
TCCACATAAAAGTGGCCTACTGATGTTATAAGGAATTGCTCGTAATACAATGTCTGCAAAAAAAAAAAAGATTAAAAAAGTGTGCTTCGGTGCCTGTGGTATACCAGGGGGCTACATTCGACCATCCCCCTATAATCTCAACAATATTATTTATCCAACCTGTTCTAATGTAGTCAGCCGCTTCAGCTAAAATTATCTTACACATAATGGTAACCAAGACAGAAATAATTACCACCCTGCCGTAATAGCCTGCCAGGTAATCCGTGGACCCGAATTTAAACCATGTTCTAATTAATTTTTATATTAGACGAACCATTGCTATACACAACAGCATCTGCTTATAAACTTCAGCATTTTATCTAAAAACCATAGCAAACACTTCTGTATAACCTATTGCCTAATAAAATTTAACACATAAAAAATTTGAAACATTTTGTTTAACATGGTCAGGAAGAAACATTGTGTCCCATGGCATAACAGTGAAGAAACACAACATGTATTACATAAAGAGATGGATAGTGTCTGAATGTACCGAGAGTTTAAAATAAAATATGTGTTATAGAAAAAAATTTAAATTGGGAGATAAAACAGAGTGGGAGTTTAAAGAGTTGTAGAAAGAAAAAACCAGTGAAAAGAACTAATAGAAATGTAATACTATAGTTACGTGTTTTGGAGAGGAAAGGAGAAGACAGAACATAATTTGAAGAGTGTAAAAAATATGAGAAGAAAGGAAAAAGACAGAAGAAAACAAGTACAGATGAAGAAAAATAGGAAGCAAATGGAAGAATGAAGAGTGAAGAGGAAAAAGACAGAAACATATAACCGTGTAAGATAAAGCAGAAAGTAGGTTAGTATTGAATATATTATTATATGATATGGAGAAATTTTGGATGGGAAAAGATTACAAAATCCTGTGGAAAAATTTTGAGCTGAGGAATTAAATCTATTGCTGTGGAATATTATTATTACTAATTTTAAGTGCTGCGGAATACATTTATTATTAGGGGGTGTTTATTTATTTATTTTATTAGAAATTTATTTTTAATTATTATTGAGGCTTAGCCATATGCATCATGCCTATAAGCAAGTAGACTAAATAATTTAATCTGTTACACATTCCCATATTTTATCGGTGGAAACAACAAATAATTTTTTGTTAACGTGGGTATATTGAATTCAATCAAATACACACATACACACACACACACACACACACACACACACAATAACAACATTTCCTCACTTCTCACATTCATTCTATTCTTGTACTCAAATTTGTACCAAACTTGCACCAAGATTTGTGTCCGCTGCCTTCCCCTTTCAATTTTTACTCCGCATTGAAAAATAAAATGTGTACCACATTAAAAAGTACCACAAAGCAAATTTTTTTCTAATTAAATAATAATATTTTGAATAAGTGATGTGAAAATTCTAATTTTTTAAAAATAATTAAGCTTACAATTAATCATTATTGTGATCATTAACCACTATAATGAGCACTGAATTAGGGTTAGCAAAAATTATTGAAGAAGAGAATGGTAGTGGAATTCATCCACTGGAATCGTTCAAAATCTCAAATTTGGACCAAAACTTTCAAATTCCTATCATTTCTGACGAATTTTAGTTGTACAAATCAATCAGCATTAATCCGATAAAAAAAAAACTAAGAAGGTACCTAACACGAATTATATCCTAAATATCACTTTCTATATTGAAACTGCTAATAGTAGTTGAAGACACCAAGCTCCCTTCCCACCATCAACTAATCAATAAATTTAATACTCTTACTCACTTGACTAACTGTAACACCTTTGCCATCGGTATTTTTGGTGACTGTTATAAGTGGAAATCTACTTTGAGAAATCCAAGATTGCATAATTTCTTTTACTGTCATACCAATTGGCAGAGATTTTGCTTCATTTGCCGTATCTGTGAAAACCTCCCAAACCTCGTCAAGACTAGAATTCTTGAATTCGAACTTCTTTAGATAGTTGGTAATGCTCCGTTCAAATAAATGGTCACCCAACATAAAATTCATCATTCGAATGAGAAGAGAAGCTGAAACATGAAATTTTATTTTGCATATATTCACATTTTTCTATAGCGCAGAGAGGGATTATAAACGGATTCCTCCCTAAAACCGACCATAAGCTGAGTAGTTGATATTTATATCATAAATCTCCTGAAGATTGAATGTGTCATCCAAAAACCGAGTATAAGATGTTTGAAAAATTTTACACGTGAATGCAGTGTTCTTACTTTATTATGAATATATAATAGGTTCAATTATCGCTGTTAATAATAATATATATTTTGGTAATCCATTACCTTATATCCTCTATAAGATTCTCACTACCTATTTATGGTTATGATATAATTATGCACAATGATGCAAAAAACTATTCAAACTTTGATTCTTACAGTTCATTTACCATTCATAAACTTAAAAGATCTTTACTAGGTTGATAAGCTTGCTCACTCACCTTACTTCAGGATGCAACCCATGACATTAATATTTTTAGTACATTTCGAAAAGAAACTTTACAATACCAAAAACTATTATTTTAATACCACAAATATCTGATAAAACGTTTACCTACCTCAGTATATATCTTGCAAAAATAGAAAACTAAAAATTCAGAAATATTTGTTTCTTATCTTTATGGCAGCCTATTTCGTATGTATCCGCTGAATGGTGCCCAAAGAAATCAAACATTCACCAAGATGGAACTCCTTTTGCAGAAACTAACAGGTTTCAGCAACACTTAAAATTTTTGACCAAACTTTTGATTTTTTGGAAGCTCCAATTTGGATAACTAAATACTGATCCGTCACACTTTGATTACAGTAACGATAATTTTTAGGGAATATTTCAGATTTTTTTTAAAAAAACCAGTGAAAAGAATTGAAAGAAATGTAATACTGTGGTTACGTGTTTTGGAGAGGAAAGGAGAAGATGGAAGATAATTTGAAGAGTGTGAAAAATATGAGAAGAAAGGAAAAAGTCAGAAGAAAACAAGTACAGATAAAGAAAAATAGGAAGCAAATAGAAGAAATTCTCCACACTTAATGGAAATTTTTAATTTTCAAAGTATGATAATATTTTTCACCCAAAAGTAATCCTGTTTAACTGAATGAAAGTTTTTGTATTAATCATAAGTGCATTTCAAAAAATTTTAATCACCAAAAAAGCACCAAAACCTTTGAGAATTTGATGGGGGAATACTTCAAAACTTTATTTCGAAAGTACCTATTAAATAAAAGCCAACCAACAAACTATGGCCTCGGCAGCCCTTTACTATTATCTGATAGAATACATTATAACAATACTTTAAGAAATATTCTTTAAATCTAACTGAAGGTCAGCAAAGAAGTGAAAAAGAGAGCCACTATTCGAAGATTATAAAGCCACCAAAACACTTTGTATGTGCTTAAAGTTAAAAACTCAAAGCACTGATTGGTCTTGATTATTCTAGTTAGAGAACCAAATTTCACAATTTCTTTTAGAAAAAGAAGTTCATAAACCAAAATTTATTAAAGAAATATAAAAATAGCCAGAGAGAATCTTTACAATAAATTTTATTTCTATTTCTGGCGAAATTCGTTTTTTTTAGACTTAGTAAAGATCAAAGACCAATATTGATTTGAGAAAGATGAAAAATAATAGGAGAACTTTGATGCCCCAAGGTACTATGCAAGATCAAAGACGTGTCGAATTTCTTCGTTAAACTTTCCAGACTTATTCACAAAAAATTTAAATAGATGTTCTCACGAAGAAGATAATTTTTCTTTTCTAATTTTAACTTCATATATTTTTTAAGAAGATTTTATTCCAGATTTTGAGAATCATTTGGGATATAATTTCATAATGGAAAATTTTTTCCAAATTTTTTGGTGAAATGGAGTAAAATTTTTGTCTTTAAGAAAGGGCTAAAAAATTTTAAAGAAAAATTAAAGGTTTAATTATCTCACTATCAAGTCATTTTCAGACAAATTTGATCTTTTTACTCCAAGTGGAACTAAAATTCCTATTGTAGAAAGTATCATCAATGATCTAACAAGTAAGAAAAACCCGATTTGTTAGAATTTTGAGAAAAATTTCCCAAATATGCAAACCTAAAATTTTCTGAACTGGAGAATGAGTATATGCTCAACATATCGCTAGGAAATGATCATAATTATATGGTCATTCCTTGTTGGTATCAAGCATTTATTTCCCATTTTGACATTTAATTCAGATGATGTTCTGGTATATGTTAAGGAGGTTAATAAGTGGGGATACTGTTAGTGATCCTTGCACTCCTGTATATTTCACAGATCCAAAACCAATTAAAAACTTATGGAAATTCAATGCTATAGGCATTGAATCCCACAATTTATATGAAGCTCAGGCAGAAGCTGAAGCTTTTTGCTCATTTACAAAGATGGTAGATTGGTAAGTAACAGATACCAAATAAAATGGCTTTATAGTAACTATCCACCTATTTTTGCAGATTATTACAATTTATGTTTTGAAAGATCTGAGCACCATCTCTCTAAATCCAGAAAGTCGTCCAAACTTTTTCGGAAGTCCAATAAATATTTTAAATTATTAGTTTATTTGTAAATGATTGAACTTATTGATCCAAAAAGTAAACTAGGATTAATATATTAGATTTCTCACAAAGGCATATTGAATCTAACTAAAAGCCTACCTCTGTGTGTGATTTTTGATGGATAAACCAAAACTTTAATTTAAAAAAAAGTTTTTGTTCCTGTTAAGATTTCAGAGTCAAATGTATTATTTTGTTTCACTCCTTTGTAAACAAAAACATTTTTATAATTTGGGTAGGTGCCTGCTCGAAATGGCATAATTTTTTTTCAGATCAAGCTGCTAATCTCCAAATATTAGCTTGGTGAACATCACCCCCAGTATCATGACCTGCCCATAAGTTACTAAGCAACTGAGGGTGGGTGGTATGTTTGTCAACAGTCTGGAGTAATTTGAGTAATGCACCATGGAGATATTAGGTTGAGATGGTCACCACTAGTCTTACTTTATATGTAGAAGAATGGTCGCAACATATATATTCTTGTCCTTTAGACGTTAACAAACATTTATAATTATAAAACATAGTGATTCTGTTCACTATAAGTGTATCTGTTGTGGCTCCGCCCACAGAGTCCAGCGCATAGCATGTGTGCTGGTTCTCCCACTACACTCCTAACTGAGCTACGTGGGGATACTGATGTTGAGGCAAGGCAGTTGTGAGTTACAAGGCGTGCGATGCAGGTGTGTGATTCCAACCAACTTTATATTGTCCACTGGACCTTAAACCATTTAATTATAGGCTTCTACACCCTACATGGTAGCAGGAGCAATAATGGTCTTGTGGTTTGGAACTAAAAATTCCCAGAATTTAAAATTCTTAGCCTAAAATGTTTCCACTATTAAAACTCTCAAACAAAAATACTTCGTATTTTTGGGGACTAAACAACATAATATGGACTATAACTTTTCCAGTTAAATAGTTCACCGAATTAATAATTCTCATTACTTTATTCTTGTCAAACAAACAAAGAAAATAATTTAATAAAGACTAATAATCTTCTCACAAAAAAATTAGAACTAACAATTCTCCACTTAGCAGCGAAAATGAAAATTTGTTGCCCCTAATATTAATGGATAACTTGAAAAGAACTCATTCTACTATACATGAATATTTATTCACATATTTAGAATAATACGGATGAACAAATTAATAAAATTAATTTTTCCACCGCCCCTAGCATTTATCTGGTCAGAAAATATTATGTATTTTTTTTCCTTTTCATTAACAATGAATTTAGACTAAAGATTAATATCTTCCGTATTGTATAATAAATAAATTATAAGACTAAGTCTAAAAAACTACGCAAATAATATGCTACTATATTTCTATAGACGTATATACGTGTGCATAAAAAAGATGAAAACATCCTAAATTTTTCTCTCTCGCACTCATACACTCAAAAAATAGGAATTAAAAACGGCCAAATTCCATGTAAAATTAGATGAAAATTCATGTCATTGCATTAATTTTTCGATCTAATGTCAAATTCACCAAAAATAATTACAATGCAGGCATCGACTTGAATCCTATTTAGATTAACCATTTCACCAATACATACACGAGTTTGTGTTGCCTTACGAATTCTTAACGTTGTTGCACCTTTCCTTTTAATTAATTACAAATTCATTAACTTATGCGGTTTTATGTTGCTTTTTTACATATTTTATTATGTAATAATATTCGCCTTTTTATTTTGTTCATAATTTGTAAAATTTTACGTAATTTTGGGTTTAATTATACGTATTTTTTACAACAATGAGGTAGTGGCTAGAAACTTCTACTTCAAGAAAATGACTTTCATCCTTAATTCCACCCAAATTTCGGTAAGTCTTCCTTATGGACCATATCCTTATATTCTTAAATAACTGTGTTATTGTATAGAATTTTGATTTCTCACATCTTAGTTGTACTTTAGCGTCTTTATTTTAGTCTAAAATTTTAGTGGATTCACCATCCCAATTACAAAAAAATATTGTAGGTCTCAGATCTAACTAATCTTAAGCCTATACATTCATCTTTTTGTGTTAAAATTTTCAATTAGTGTTGCGAATAGAATTATTTCTTTCACTCCAGGGTCATGCCCGATTTTTTTTTGGAACTCCGACACTAAAATTTTATTAATAATTTAGAACTTATTATTCTCGTGCATTATTATTGAATTTGCCTCCTAGGGTCATACCCGATTTTTTATCAGCTCCTTAGAACTTATAAAATTTATTGCATTTTATCAGAATTTACTATTCTTGTATTAAAAATATGTCTTATCATTCTAGGGTCACGCACAATTTTTAATCGGCTCCTTAAGACATAGAAAACATTATATTATTTTATGAACTAACCATTCTTGTGACTAAAAAACAAATTTTTGTCCTAGGGTTACGCCCAATTTTTCTTAGTCGTAAATACTTGGAAAAATTTTTTAATTTAGTACTAAAAATACTCTAAAAATAGGACTAAAAATCCACATAATGTAATAATTATATTTATCATTTGATACATGGTAAAATGATAATTTCACAATAGGGAGAAGAAGTTTGTGTCACTGACATTAATACTTGAAAAATTTAATTTTTTCTGCACCTTTCCTCAATTTATAAAATGTTTCACATACGTCATACTAATTATACAGCAATAATATGGTGATGAAATCTAAACAATTTCTTTATTGTTTTTCTGTTCTCAATAATACATAAAAATGACTGATAAAGGAATTCAAGATTCCCCCATTTCTTCACAAAAAGATGATGACCTTCTAGATCAGAACAATCTTCCGTGGTCCGACGAAGTAGACAAAGAAAAAGCTGCTTAAGCTCAAAAAGTTGAAGAAGCTGAGAAAAAATGTTTAGCTTAGGAATCAGCTAAAACAACTGAAAAGAAAAAGTTGGCTGCTGTAGCTAAAAATACTAAGGCAGACTTCGCTGCAAAAAAAAGGGCTGAATTAGCAGCACAAAAGAAGGCTGATGAAGCTGCCCTCATTAAAGTGGAAGAAGAAAGAGAATGTAAATTATGGCTGAGAAAAAAGACAAGGAGTGAAAACTCCTACAACAATGTGAAGAATATCTTAAAAAAGAAGAGGATGCAGAACTCCTTAAACGTTCGAAGGCAATTTCTGACACTGCAAAATCTTGACAGAGACGTAGTCTCCATGAAGATGAAGAATCATCATTGGACTCAATATACTCAGATGATACCTTCATTGCCATGACTTTTGTTGAGGATTGTGATTCCTACGCCTGGCATATTGAACACGAAGGATCACGGACAATAGGCGACAGAGTACTCACATAAAACACTAACCATGTTCGCAATATGTTAATTCCCTGACTATTCCTTTACAGAATCCGTTATCTATGGCCAATAAACTCCTCTATTCCTCTTGCTAAGGCATCCAGCAATTGCCAGAAACAATGTTTCTCAGGAATGTATATAAATATACCTTTTTGTGTCTGTAAAAACATTCCTACAATTTTGTACTTTTAAATTTTTCAAATAAAAAATTATATGTACTTGTCATGTCTTATCTATTTCAGATTAAAGGTGTATCTTGTGGGAAGCCTCCAAAGGCTTCCTGTGACCACCACCCCCAGTGTCATGGCTCCACCCACAGGATCCAGCGCATAGCCTGTGCGCTGGTTCTCCCACTACAATCCTAACAGAGCTACGTGGGGATTCTGGTGTTGAGGCAAGGCAGTTGTGAGTTACAAGGCGTGCGATGCATGTGTGTGACTCCAACCAACTTTATATGGTCCACTTGTCCTTAAACCATTTAATTATAAGCTTCTACCCACTACAGTATCCACTTACAAAAGAAAACAAAAGCAAAATCATATGATCACAAATAACAGATGAATAAAAAAAACATAGAGAGATAGAATTAAAGCGGATGAAAAAGAGAACATAATGGGGAAAGACATGTGAGTAAGACTAGGGCTTGTAACCATAACCATAACCAGAGCAATAACCACTAAAAACTGAAACAAATTGACAATTTTAATTGGGAACCAATAACCAAAACAAAAAAATTTCTCCTAACCAATAACCAATAACCAGTTCCCATAAAATGCTGAAACCATTAACCAGAACAATAACCAGAAAGAATCGGTTTTTATTGGTTTTCATAAAATACCAATATTATTGATTTTTTTTTCAAAAATTACTAATCATTTCCTGGAAAATTATTAATTATAGATAATTTAACCTGGAGAAAATTCTTTCTTTCTATTTTACCCCAAACTTTGTCTTGACCAATAACCAAAAAAGTTTTTTTGGTTAAAAAAAACAATAACTGATAACCAAATAATTACATTTTTAACTAAGAACCAGTAACCAGAACCCAATATAGATTGTTATTGGTTCCCAGTGACCAATAACCCTAAAAATGTTTTGGTTACAAGCACTAGGTAAAATAAAATGAGGTGACAATGAGGCTTAATGTTATGAACAGAAAAAAGGCTATTTGACAAAACCACACATTAAAAAAGGAGAAAATAATAATGGAGAGTAGAATGAAGGAAAAGAAGAAGGCGAAGAAAAAGGAAAAAACAAAAGGAGTGTCTGTTGATAGAATGGTTCATCTCAAATCCATGCCTAACTTATCACGTATGTGTTCACTTTACTCACAGGTTCATCTTATCAGTTATCACTCTTGCGTTCGCCTCTCAGCATTTATTTCTATTCGAACCTTCGATTAATATACGTACTTGAGACGAAATGAAATGATTAAATTCTGATAAAATAATGCAATTGCAATTTTATTAATTAACTACTTAATTAAACATCAGAAAACGTCAAAATAATATTCATACAGTCTAACAATAAACAAATGGAAATAAATGCTGAGAAGTGAACAAGAGTGATAACTGATAAGATGAACTTGTGAGTAAGGTGAACACGTACGTGATAAGTTAGGCATGGATTTGAGAGGAACCATTCTATCAACAGACACTCATACAAACGACAACTACCACCACAACAAAAAACGTGATTATATGATCAAGATGATGATGAGTATAAGATCAACGCATCGGAGTATCCATAGCGGATAGATTAGCCTACCTTTTCCCGATGAATATTTGAATGAATATTTAGAATTGAAATAAATTTTTTCTACGTGTACTAATAATGGCTTCGACATTGGCTCCACATCGTTTGATAGTACTTCGATGAACGTAATTCCTGTGTGCACTTCAGAAAACGTGTTTGTCCATTCAGGAACCAACTGAGTACCCAAATAAATGTTAAAAAAGTTCTGTTAAACCCCTTTTTTTTTTTTTTTTTAAATATCGAACATACCTTGTTGACGCAAAGTGTTTCATAGAAAATTGTCAATCCATCGTGAAACCAATACTCATTCCACCAAGACATGGTCACATGCGTCCCAACCCACTGTTGAATTAATTCGCCGCAAATATCTAACAAAAACAAAAATTCTTCCAAATCTTTCGATATTTCATTAGTATTTTTCAAAGATGAGAATCTGCGAAAAAAAGTTTATAAAGATATCATTGGGTAACAGTATGTCACGATATATTTGTATCATGACGTATTTATGCTTAATAAACATATTTCATAAAATTAGAAGTACAACCAAATATCCGTCTATTCCTAAAAAATACATTCTCAAAAACTCATCATTTATTTCAACACTTTCAAACAATGTTCTCACCATTCCTAAATTACTAGAATATAAATTACTGTCTACAAAATACTCCTACGTATACCTATTTATCCTATATCAGCAATTTCTTCAATACACGTTTTTTGACAATAGGTCTCTCCAAACTGTTCTCACGAATTATGTATAATTGTAAATTCATCACATCTTTATTCCTTGAATATGATTTCCTTCATTTCCCTTCAACACAAATCACCCCTAACTCTGGCCTAATAAAAGACAATGTTTTGGTGGTTGTACTTCAATATCATTCCGTACTTTAGTTAATGAGCACACATTTATAATTGTATATCTATATTTTTTATAATACAAAACCTTATATCGTGTGTTGAATATTTTATTTGACGATATTATTTATCGTTACACAGTAACAACGAATAATGATAAACGTAATCGAGAATCATCTTAATTTATCTTTACCTACCCCAAAGTTATTAAACCATAATCTTCTTCGTCTTTTACAAAATATTTGGGTAAGACAACGATATCCAACTTAGGCAGAGCATAAGGAACTTTGAATAAGGTCGAAAAAAGTTGGAAAGCTTCGAGTGCCCTGTCCAGCGTATGCGCCAATTCGACCTGATCAATTCTGGGCTGATTGGCCCAGATCCGTATTGGCACCTGAGTCGATGGGTCGCGTAATTCTTTTGATTGCAAGTCTGCTAATACTATGGCCAGCTGATACGTTGACATTGGAACAGTTTCTTCAAATGTGTCCATAACCCAATGAGGCATATTTTCGCTGCGAGAAAGTAAACTTCGCATGTTTAGAACCGATATTAGATCTTAAATGGAAGCAAAGTCAACTCAACTCATCGATAAATACCCCAGTATTATTATTCAACGTTTTTTCATACCAAAAGCTCCTCACTAGGCGTACCTATCTATAATTAATATTGGCTTATTGTTATCACATAATATTAATAAAAAAGTTTCTTAGCCGAGACTATAGGTACATAATATTATAAGAAATTAATGTCATAATTTAATCTGAAACCAAAAACAGAGAGGTATAAAAATATTCAAAAACGAAATCTATCAGCGGATTTTTAAATTAATGTTTATTAAAATATTAATTATTTTTAAAGTAGACTCATATGATCAGATCCGTTCAAATGGATTAAAATCTATTTATTTCAAAATAAGTCAAGCTTTTTTTTCGGAACTAGGGGGATCTATTCCCCCAAATCTCCATCTTATGTACATACGCCCTCGAAGACAGTTGAAAAAAGTTTTTCAATTGACGGAAAAGAAACAGAAAATCAAATTAAAATACGTGCTTCTCGCTTAACATTATTTTCGCCAAACTGCTTTCTATTTAAAAAAAAAATAAAACGGAAAGGGATTTGACTAAAATATCTTTCGAAATTAAATTTTTCAGAACACTCTTCTTCTGTAAATGCTCATAAAATCTAACTTTTGCTAATGAGACCACCCCATTGAGATATTTCATATCTCCCATGCGTTTTACGTCATCATTCTTTTCTAAATATTTTTCAAAAACTAAAATAACCTGTTTAAATTTCCCTCGTCATTCTTTTTATCTGTATGAGTCCTTTGTTCGAATATCAAACAGATAGTGACTTGTAAATAGGTAGGGAGTGTTGTACCATGAGGTTCTCGGCTCAAACATGACACATAGTAAAAAAAATCGCGTCACGTGATAAAGTAAGTCATATTTGACAACATCGTATTTGTTTGTCATTCTTAATGTGAATGTATTTTTGATGTTACCACAATGTTATTTGAATAAAAGAGTGAAACAAAATTTCACAAAATTTTGATGATTGTGGTTTGAATTAATAAATTTTAATTTTTGTTTTCAATATTGCCTACCATACTTATATACATTCATATTCCCTTTAAGTAAATGATTGTTCCAACCTAATTGATTCTTTAGAAGATAGTGATTAAAAGAGGTAAAAAAAAAAAAAAGTAAAATTTGGTACCTATGTGATGTACTATGGTCCATGAATTTATTTCACATTTCAATTCTAAAGTTAAGTTATCATACTGTTGAACATTCGTTAAATGATAAGTAAATTAATGATGATTCCTTTCAACTTTCACAGATAAATGGTGACAGCTACTTTACAACACCATTTTCAATATAGGTAGTACAGCAGGGTAGGGCTTGTAACCAAAACGTTTTTGTGGTTATTGGTTACTAGGAACCAATAAAAATCTATATTAATTGTTACTAGTTACTGGTTATTGGTTAACATTGTAATTATATGGTTACTGGTTATTGTTCTGATTAACAAAAAAAACTTTTCTGGTTATTGGTTGTAGTTACTGGTTATTGGTTGAGATAAAATTCGGGGTAAAACAGACAAAACAAATTTTCTCCGGGTCAAATTATTTATAATTAATAATTTTCTAGGAAATAATTGGTAATTTTTGAAAAAAATAATTAATAATATTGATATTTCATGAAAACCAATTAAAACCTATTCTTTCTGGTTATTGTTCTGATTAATGGTTTCAGCTTTTTATGGGAATTGGTTGTTGTTTATTAGTTAAATGAAATTTTTTGTTTCGATTATCAGTTCCTAAATCAATGTTTTCAACTTGTTTAGGTTTTTAGTGGTTATTGTTCTGGTTTTGGTTGTGGTTATAAGCCCTACAACAGGGTGTTGTACCAAGGTCAAAAAATACCTAAATCATTTTTGAAACATTTTTTCTGATGAAATAAAATAAAATTTTTTACATTTTATATAATGTTATTTACTGTTAAATGATTATTAAATAATAAATAAATTATTTTTCTCTTCAACTTTCACAGATTAGTGTTGGGAACCATGGTACAACACCCCTGTTGTACCAAAAAAAAAATTTTCTGAAGAAATGAATTGTATTTTCAGGAATTTTATTTTAGTGTTTTTTTTTGCAAAGGTTCATACTTTATATTGAGCATAATTTCAAGTTTTTTGGTCCATCCAGTTTTAAGTAGTGAAGGTAAAACCAATTTAACGTCGATGGTACAACACTCTTTCCACCTATAGGTTCAGACCAGACTGTTCCTCATTTCCTTACACTCTTTGAATAATGCCTAACAAAAGTGAATTTGAGCTGAAAAAACATTGACATTAACAGCGTTTGCAATAAAAGAATCAAATTCAGTTTTCTTCCATCTTTAACACTGAATTGAATGTTATTTTATTACATGGGCTCGTGTTTTGTAGCTGTATCTGCATTACTAAAACCAAATACATTGTCTGGATGGGCCAGTGAAATTTTAAACTTGGCCTTCATATTTATCTGATCCATGCATGGAAAAACTTGTCTAGCACCAAACGGACGCAATCGAGTTGCAGTTAATTTTCTGAAAGATTAACCAGAATTATTAGCGTTAGTACTGACTTTGCCCTCAATTTCGAGTACGTGTCAAATAAATTATAAGTGGGCTGGTATTCCATCTACCTTTCTTGTCCTGTGACACCATCTTTATATTTCTTTAAGAAATATCCAAAAAAATCTTCTAACATATTTTTCTTGAAATCAATTTTTATTTCATAAGTTTTTTTGGCCTCCAACCTACCAATCAGTTCGATAATGTATTGATCATTCTCTTCCACTTGTGTCTGGTTTAATATGATAACAAATTTCTCTGATCCATCTGATATAAGTTTTACGGTTACATCCCTTCTTATTATCTCCAAATCTTTTGAGTTGAGAATAATTATGTTTGTGCTAACAGTGCAGTCAACCTGTTGGTAAAATAAAAAATTAATGTTGATAAACTGTCAACTTCTAGCTGGGACATACGATATGTGCAAAAAGTTATACAAAATAAGTTTATCTAATGCAACTTGTCATAGCATACTTCTAACATTGTCAAATAGTGTAAGTGTGTGACCTATAATTTTTGTCACAATGTCGAAGCATCGTCTTTGTGTTCTTAATGTCAAAGTAAATGATGCCTAATCAATAAAAATAATAATATTACAATCCGTGTAGGTTGCAATAACAAGGTCAACCTTTTAAGGCATGATACAAAACGAATACATGATATGGCTCTCATTTTGTCCTTGTTGTCTGTGATCGTATCATACCATCAAATTCTGTTGAAAATTTTATAATCCGAAGTAGCGCTTTTTGATGTGATGGTATAATATCGACATCAAATGGACAAGATTCGTATCATTTTGAGATATGGTATGAAGTTACGGATGTTATATACATTGAAACAATATGATTATATGGTATGGCAAAATGATACTGATGTGTACGCACCTTTGTACTCACTGATATTCTGAACAATGTAAAATAAGCTACTCAGCATCCTATTTCTCAATGGAAGTGATTTTAAGTATAAATTATTTTCCTAGAGAGTATTCTCTCTTTCTCATCTCAGCATTTGAATAATTTTTAAAAACATACTTCCTTTATTGGAATTTTGAGTAAAATAAGCATATAATAATACTTGCAAGAAAATTCCTTCTCTTTATGACTTTGCACTTGATAGGTTAGGTAGCTACCTACTTTAAGTCCCATACTAAGAAAATTCTAGAATTAACTCTAATACCTTTGAAATTTCGGTGTAGTTTCAGGAAGTGATCACAAATACCAACCTAAATCAACCATCAATCAGTCATCACCACGGTCGTAGGTGGAAATTGTTTTATTTGAGGGTGTAATTCACTTTGGTTTTAAATAGCTGATTTACTGAAATGAAAGTTGATGAGGAAAGATTACGAAAGAACTGACAGTTTCGCAACTAACCTGACTTTGTTCTAATTAAAAATGGGGTTAAATAGAATCTGGATATTTCCTGTGTAAAAGAAGTTTTGTAGTTTCCTTTAACATAAATACCTAAGGGTAAAAATTCTTTAATTGAAAAAAAAAAAATCTTTTCCATTTTATGCAACCAAAAAAAAATAAATTAATCTCAGTATTAGGTACCTATATTTTTATGTAAATATTGAAGTTGCTGGCAAGTTCCAACTGAATTACATCTATCACTGTGGTTTTCTAAGAAGGGTGGTTTCGTCCAAAATAATTCAACTCCAAAAAAACCAATACCATTTTAGACTTCTTCAAATTTTAATCAAAGCTTTAAACCAAAAAAGCTATAAAATGTCGAGTGGCAGGATAAACCGAATTCCGGAATTCAGAAAAGTAGGTACCCCATCAGTTCGAACTACAAATCACAATCCTCACACCACTTTCAAATTTTATTAATACTACATCATTCTCGAGTTTTACTTACAGCCCATATTAATCTCCCCCTTCCTACGTGTTGATTCAACCCATTGTTGAATATTTATCACATATTTCATAGAGATCGGTTTTTTGTTGGGTTAAAACGAGTATTTTTCTCGATGAAGCCTGGAAAATGAATTTTTCAGAGCTATTATGAGAAGGGTAAAAGAGGGAAAGTCACATTGAATAGCTAATAAGTTGAGAACAAATTGACCAATCAAAACCAAAACTGGTAGGTCTCATCCTTGTACGAGAGGTACTGTTTGTACCAAATTTTGCGACGATTGAAAGAGAATTTCAACCTACATTGAGATAATATGAAAAATTAGCACCTTCAACAACCTCATAGAATGAACCATAATACCAATAAAAACCGAATTTGGAAGCATCTTAGATATATCTTAAATCAATACCAGTGCCGAAATGGACTCAACCCAAAAGGAGGTGCATATTAAAAAAAAAAAGAATTTTCAAAAATAGTGCCAAAATGCTCGGAAAATCATGAAACGAAAAACGTACGCACTCCCACCCCTGGATCCGAGTACTGAGGGAGTTTTAATAGGTAGATTTTTTTCAAAAATGTACTTAAAAAATGAAACCAGAGATAGATTGATATGGAAATAAAAGCAATAAATTTTAAAATGACATCTCAATCTTAAAGAGACGTTTAATAAGTTTGTGTAAAAAACGCGTTTTTTAAAGATAAGCTTTTATTTATTTACTTTTGGCTTTAGCTTCATACGAAATAAACATCATTTCGTTGCGGAAGGTTGGCTGCAGTATTCGTATATTTTAAAATCGCAGTAGTGAGTAGAATAAAAGCTTATAAAAATAGATCTAAATAAAGGGTTTAGATAATTAATGTTTCCAGATTGGCGAAAACAACAACAAAAAAGAGTTCCCTCTGTTTTTCTGATAGAATTTACCAGAACAAAAAGTGAAGCTTTTTTTTGGTTATCTAATTTTTTGATTGATTTTTTGAAGACAGAGATTTTAACCAAAATTTGTATCAATCTAAAGAGAGAAACAAAAAGAAGAAACAGGGAAAGATGAAAAAGTTTAAAAATCTTGTTTTTTGTTGTTGGAAAGATTAAATTCCACACCACTAATTATACCTAATTAATAGAATTATAAGTTAGTTTGGTGTGTCGTATGGACTTTTGAGTGCTTTTTTAAAAATTTGTTTACCTACCTAAGAAATAAGACAGTTTTACACATAGAAAATATATCTTCTTGCATATGTCAGTGAATTTCAACTACCCGATAATATAAGATGTTACCCCCAAAGAGTATTAAATATATTAGAGGATGCATGTGAAACAAAAAATGGAACTGCTTTCACGATCAAAATATCCGCCATTGCTAAGGTACCGACAATTTTCAATCTCATTTTTATCTTCAAAATTCGTATTGATTGTGATTTTTAAATTAAAATTTAGATTTATTCATTCTTTTAATTATTAAATTATTTGAAAAAAATTTTTTCTCATTATTACACATGGGCCCTAATGAAGGGCGAGAAAATTCGAATTTAATACCGAAGGAATGAGGACAAATGGCTTCGAAAGTGGTGCCATTTTTCGTTGCAGTGTTCTGATGAACGTGCCTCCAATATTATATTTAATACTCTGTGCGTTACACCTTGTTTCCTATGATGAGACAGTATTTTATAAAAATTTACCTTCTCTAAAAATAGGTTGTGTCAATATGGATGTGATAATAGTAAATCTAAATCAGGAAGAAAATACCATCATATATGTATCTATATGTATTATATAATTTCATATGCAATGGGAGAAAGTTCAAATTGTATAATGTGGCTTTATTAGAATGAATTGGCATGATATGAGAGCCAAAAAAAATACGACAACAAAGAAACAACTAGTTTCCGGTAGTCCAACATAATATAGGTACTTAGGTTTCACTTCATACGCATGTTATAGTAGGTATATAAAACACTATAATAAAATTATTTTTTTCTTATTTTCATATTTTTTTTAATGTGGTACACATTTCTACTTTCACTAACTGAATTCAGAGTAAATTCGGAAAAAATTATTTTGGTTAAATTTTCATTAAAAAAGGGTGCTACAGCCAATCACAATTTCCCCACTAGTCGAAATGAGGGAATATCAATTAAATTAATATCGATATGTAATGTTCTTTCATAAGAGTATAGAGGATGAGGACCGGAGATGAAACAAGAAAGAAAGATTTAAGCGAAGTTCAATCCAAGAAACGAGTGTATTTTTGAGAAGATACATAATTTAAGCAAAGTACATTTAAATGAGATAAACGAATGTTAATGGAAATGAACGAATGAGCGGCGGAAGTGGTAAAGCAGTGTAGCCGCAAATAGGTATAAATAAATTATGTATTTGTGTAATCGTGTGTTCGCAGGAGTGAGAGGGGAGAAGGATTGGTGGTCTCAACAAAGAGTATGAAGGAATTGCGTTTCATTTATATTGTGTTATCATTTTTTCAAACTTCAATTTTCATTAACGAATTTATGAAATGTGTACCACATTAATTGTTCTAGTTCGCTGACACCCTAGAACGCGTTTTTTTAATATTATTTTAGCGCTGAGGAGTATACCCTAAACACCCTCTTCTGGTAGAACGTCACTAAATATTAATCTCCTTCCTCATTAGCAAATTTTGACTTCTCTTCTTTTGTTACGCCTCTGCCATGTATTTTGGCTATCTACTTTGAAAATAATACTATAACTGCCGTCCTTGACCACCCTGTATCTCGATTTACATGATAGAAAAAATATTATTGAAGTAATTTTTATTTCATATTTTATGTAAATGAATTTCTATTCGAAAATTTTTGGTCTGTTTCATTAGGGTTTCGAATTATTATCCAAAAACTAATTCTGGGGGCTGAAATGTGATAGAATAAATTTATTTGATACAGAAAATAGGAGGTGGGATTTTTAGCATAGTATTTCCGGTACATTTCCAAAAATTTTTAGCATAATATCTCTCGTTTCGCCCTCAAAATTGTATGTTTTTCCCTAGTTTTGATCTAATTCTACTCGCCTACCAATAAGTTAAACATCGTTAGCCTATTCTCTTTACACGCTGGTAATCGAATATTACTTTATTGTTTTCATTATTCTGGAAATAGATAACTACTCGTGAACTAAGTAATATTATGAAATGTTTCACTTTTTTGTTTTTGTAACCTAATATTACTCATCTTCCTACAGATTTTGAAATTTAACTGAGTGATAATTTAAAGTATGTTTGCATCAACCTACAGGTATCGTAATTCCAGCTGAACAACTCACTCCAGTCAATACTGAGCAAAAAAATATTAGTGCTGCGGTAATTCCTTCTTTTTTGGAACTAAATTAATAAAAAATTATACGTACTGTTATGCGAACTGTACCCCAATATTTGGGGAATGGGTTATTCAGATCTGTGTACATGACCAAATCATATGTCTTAGGTTCCAGATTATTGGGAAGACGAAATTTTTGGTCATCTTGTGTTTCAGCTGGATAACGATGCCATATCAACATGATGAGAAGGTGAAAAATTTTCTCTTTCATTTTGATGGAAACACCTACACTGGAGATAGTTTGATGGTAGTGCAACAAAAAATTAAAAACGTATTTCAAAGAATATTTTTCGAAGCAAAAATTTATTCATGACGGACACGAAGAAGTTGAAACGTCGATTTCACAAATACATATTTTCGATAAAATTCATGAAGTCACGGTACCAACCTATCTAAGACATTATTCGTCTCGAGTTTTCAATCAAAACAAAAATGAAATGTGGTGAAGCAGCTGCGTAAATATTGAAATATGGAGAAATATAAACTTCAGTTTTTCTTTCGAAATCATTTTCAGTAATTTTCTCGTTCATATTCATAACCAAGTAAAGTATATGAGAGAGAAATAATTTAAAGTTATACTTACTGTACTTATAGCCCAAAGGCTGATAGTAAAAAGCTTTGGAAAGGGCTCAACGTCTGAAATAAAGAAGCAGTGAAATTTATAGAAAGGCTTACATGCATAAAATGTGAATGAATGTGAAAGGTTCATTTCATTTAACTTCTACTCAGAAGCGTAGATAAAGAGCAGGTCCAAGGTGTCTGGACCCCCTTAGCTCTGAAAAAAAAATTTAGAACTAAAAGAATTGTGGATGTTTTTTAGTGGCGGTGGTGGTAGTGTAGTAGAAGGGATTACAAACGACAGTTGAGAAAATGTGAACCCTCTGCCTTACAATAGACCTATTTAAGCTCTAGCTTTTAATTAAAGCTTGAATTGAAATAATGTCTTATTATCTCTAACTGTACCTACATCAGTTTTCAGGAAAATTATCTAATATCTTCATGACTTCATCATCAATTTGAATTTATCATATGTTAAAATAGGACAATTCACAATGTTACCTTGGTAGGAAATCAGAATATCTTTAGTGTAGGTACAGTCTACAGTCATGCAGTGGTACATTATCTATAATGCAGAATCGGTATTTGAATTATTTTCAGATAAAAATGAACAAAAAAATTTGGAAAACAAAATGGATGAAAAGAAATTTTAGTGGTTGTCTATTATGATTACAGATCTTAATTTTTTAAATTTCAATGAAGTTATATTAAGGTAATTGAAAAGTTAGGTTACAGATAATATCGGTTATGACTTCAACCCAAAAAATTAAGTGACACATTCATTTAACATCAGATACTTTTTTTGTTATAGTTTTAAAACTTTGCCATTAAAACATATTTATACCTCCTGCAATACATTCCGAAGACTTTTTACTTTTTATTATTCCTTTTCATCATCTCCTATATAGACACTCCTATAAAAATGTAATTCTACTCGTTTTTATATGTTTATCATCCTTTCTCACTCCTCTTGCGTCTTTTCCATGCAACTTCACTAACTCACTCTTTCCTTTTATTTCTCCCCTAAAAATTACCTATTGGTGGAATAATATTTAAGTGGGTGATATCTGATTACCCGTAGCCTTCCCTTCATGTCACCACCGAATTAAACCACTATTACTACGATAGGGAACGGCTCTCAAACTTTAAGACTGTGTTAACGATAAGATAAATGGAAAATTATCAATTCCCCAATGGAAATAAATTCCCCAATTTTACAAAACGGTGAAGACACGTCGATCAACTATTATTTAACGATGTGGTGACGTGTATACTTATGATATTCAATCATCGGTGAACCAATTTCTTATCTTCTTGACTGTTCACAAATTTGGTCTAAATGTGAACAGTCAGTCTCGTTCTATATATGATAGTTTCCATTTGTCGTGAATAGGAAATATTATTCACGACATAATACAGCTTTTAATACGACATCAAGTCACCCTTTCTAAATTGTTTTCACCGATACTTTTTGAATGTGAACACCGATAGAAAAACTAAATAGTTTGTAATACTATTTTTCCGATTTTGAATACTTAACCGAAATCAGTTGGTTCACCGAACTTTGAGAACCATGAGGCGATACGATTTGTAACCTGCACAACCTGATGATAGTTACCATACTTGTAAGTAACCTTTTTTAACTGTAATAAAACATAAACTGTGATAATGGGTCGGCCAACTTATTTATTTCCAATTAATTAGAATTGCCTGACATACTTCGTAGGCCTTGGAAGCTATCGCTGGTAGGCTGGTGGCTTAACTGTTTGAGCTGACTTGTGGTCTCGAGTCTACGATTAATCAAGACTTATTGATATACTTCAAATCATGATATCAACCCCCATACTTGGGATGTACGTTCGTTTTTGGACATCACATCTACGTTTTACTTGGCGACTGTGACAGGACTTGATCGACTTGTCTTTCAAGTTCTGTAGCCGAGCCTACTGCAAACGCCTTATCTTCAACCTTCCGTTTTAACCTTAATTCCATCCGTTATGAGGGTGTGATTTGAGAATTGTCCATTCTTAATCTGAAACCTTCACATGTGAATATATACAATCTCATGTTATTTGTATGTCCATATTGCTAGTCGGTACTGTAGTTCACACGGGTGTATATCAGTGAATGAGAAGAGTGGACCTTCCTTTTTCAATCATGTTCTCAAACCACCCATCCAAAATTATTTCCATTCCTACTTTCTATTTTTTTTCAGGTTCCCTTTTACCATATCCTTTCAATAAGAGTAGAAAGATCGTACGAGAAGAGACAAATATCCACCCCCTGAGATTTGTTAAAACCCATCCGATTGGTTTGTTGCTCAGCATAATCGTTAGAATGATCCATTAAGTTGGATAGGTCTGATCAATCTATTCATGTCGGGATTGGCACTATCCAAATTTACTAAAAGTGTCTGGCAACCGTTGACTGACCAGCTTTGCCACAGCCATTTTTTTAATTTTGTTGGGCATCTCATTCCCACGTGTACTAATTGGAGGAAGTCTTTCTCAGCTTCTGATTGGCCATCTCCATTTCTTTTGTTTAATTTTTACTCCGTTTCCCATAATTACTCATACGCCATTTACTATATATATATATTTATTCATCAAGGGGCAATAAAAAATTCCCACATTATTACGTTCATGCATTTTGCCTATATCCAACAATGAACGGAACTAACTTATTCATTGACACGCAATATACGTTTCACCAGATAAACTCCTTTATACATTTGTGTGTGTGTGTGTGTGTACGTATAATTCCCCATTCTCCTATCTATACTATTTACCTTGTCACTGTCTACTATTACGTTTCTGTCTTCTCCATCAACTGCCTCACTAATACTAGCACACAACTAGAATAAAATACACATATGTTTCACTGTCCACCGACTATTCATTTTGCACCACTACAATAATAGGTTTCTCCGTCTTTTATAATTGTGTGTGCGTGTATACTGACGACAACCAGTATCACGCCGCATAATTATATATATGTTTTTTTGTTCTCCTTTTTCAACCTTCCTTCTTCTCCGTTTGGCTATTTTTAATAGAGAGAGACAACAATAATCGCCATTTTAGCAGAAGGGTTTTTACACCAGTTTACCGCCAATTCTCCGCTCACCTCTTCTAATAAATACATATACGTCATCTCACCCTTTAACCATTGTTATACACCTGTTTTTTTTATTCTCCAAATTAAAAAGATCGCCATTATATCTTCATTTTCCCCATTTCAAATAAAGACTGAGGACTTAAATAAATATATTGACTAGACTTTACGCCATATCCGTTCATCTCCATTCACCTAGAAATTTCTCCATTTAAATATCAAATAAAAAAGATCGATCAATTATAGTGTACACTTTTGATTTACGCATGTTATTTTGTCACCTGTCATTTAATGTAAATTTACGCCACATATCACCAATTAAAAATTACGCACCACACAATCAAAATTTCACACCACACAATGAACAACTTACACGCCAGACAATAAAATTACACACCACACCATAGAAATATTACGCGCCTCATACCTTGCTGTCGACAGCCTTAAAATCACACCACTTAATTTACCATCACATCACCACTTAATTATCATGCCACTATTTCAAACTACAAACACCATTACGAACACCATTAATAAATAAAATAAATTTAACATACCCATCTTCTTTTTACACCTACACCATACTTACTGAATTCGAGTACCATCACGTTTTTACCTCTGGAACTGTTGACTTCATTTTTTGCGAGGTACCCAGCGCCTCCACCATGTTGGACTCTGGTGGCTTAGAGTCCGTTGAAGTATGAGGTAGACGAACAATTAATTTAACACCGGAGAATAATTAAAAGAGAAAAACACAAGTACCGCACTAATAAAAGAATTAATTAAGAGAGAGATAATCACATGTACAGACAAAACTCACGAACTGAACAGATAGACGATACAACTGAATAGGAACTGGAGAATGACGATACAGTGTTACCAACTAGTGACTGAACAATTAAATAATGTACCGACAATAACACATAAGGTTATGATTGGTAAAAGTTATTTAGAGATTGTGGCAGCCACCTCTATTTAGAGAAACTAATTATTCGGAGGACAAAAACAAAGTTTAATTGTCCTTTTCATGGATCCTACAGAAAAAAATACCTAATACCATTTTTGAAGAATGTCAAAATTAACCTTTCGCAAAGCTGTACTGATAAGGATGATGATAAATCTCCACTCTCCACCAAAAGGGAGTTATGGGAAAACATGTTGCCAAGAGGTGCTACTTATCCCATATTTTATTGAACAAAGGTATGAAATTTGATTGGAAAAATCAAATATTGCATAATTGAAGAAAGTTTGTAATTGGATTTAAAAATGAAGGAACCTGTAAAGAACATTATTCCTGTTCATACAACCCCTTTTCCATGGTAAACAATGTGACGCCCCAAAGGTAGTCACCATATTATGTTAAGTAAAAATAAAAAAGTTCCAGAATATTTGAAGTGCCTATCGGAAAAACAAGACAGCCCAAGATCATAGATCTTTAGAATTGAGGTACCTTGGATTTAGGAAGGGAAGGATATGAAAACTTAGTACCCCATACACCATTGTGAACATGAGGTCAGATCATATTGACCCTACACAATTCCCCCTAAGTTATGTTAAAAAGCCGCATAATTCGGTAGACGATCTTTTGACATATAGTATAATAAAACACATAGTATCGATTGGTGTTACAGGGCATGAGTCTTACTATTTTTGGAGAAGTTGATTGTCCGGTTCAAATTGTTCTACTAACCATACCATGTGGTGGTGGAGAATATCAGTCGTCACATCATTTCTTCATCTGGTGTTTTGTAAGTAGCAACCATAGTATTTAGATATTAGAGCGAATAACTTGAAGAAACACAAACCGATCTACACGAACTTTTTATTTTAATTTCTTTTTACTTTTTATAATAATGACGTGAGTGAAAAAACATCTATCTTTACTTGCCAGTTCAAAACGGACTGCTTCCCCTTTCACATTCCAACTAGAAGTGGTCGGATCTTTTTTATCTTAGAATTATTCGGGGAAGTCCATTAACAGCTACGTGTTTGTTGAGCTCAGTATTTACATTCAACTGTTATTTCTACCTCTTTGATTGATTTGGTTAAATGTAGGAGGACATATATATAATCTTGTGGAAAAGAGATTAACATATACGGAGCTCAACATATTTTCGTATTTTTATTTTATTAATTAATTTTTTTATTTCTACATGAGAAGGTTCCTCACATCAACTTATTTCAATCTATCACCATATTATTTGAAATTTATCTCTGACTTATCCCATATTTACGAAACATTCAATTTTAAAATGCTTTTTTTTTACCATTTTGTAAATCGAATTTGACAATTTTAGTGTTACTATTCGATGTGGTATGAAACGTACTGCTAAAATTAGTGGAAACATGGAAGACCCAAAAGTTTTACTAATATTTTTTACGTAAAAGACCGTTATTTATGTACTTTGAAAAATGAAAAACAGTACCATAATAGCAAGTTTCTAGTATATTAATTCTAGTGAATCATTATCTAAAAATTATCGAAGAATGTCTCAAATGACAATACCATCACAATTTCTAGTAGTTATTTGGCACAAATGTTATAAAAAGTGATTATTTTCAGAAAACTGATAATACTTAATGTCACTTTTTGGTAGTTTTCAGTTCAGCATTAACTCTAGAAACTAGCAAAATATGATACCATATCTCAGTTGATCATTCTTCTCCATAAAATTTGTTTTACAAAAAACGTAATATGTCCCCATAAATATTTAACTCTCTGCCAAAAACTGATAATTATTGAAAAAAACTTTATATGTCATTGTTTCTCACTAATATCAAGTTACTTTTTGCCAAAACATGATTAGTATGTTTCTCCAAAATATATTATGGTATAGAAATTTGTTTGCCAAATCATGATATATATCAGCTGCTAAAACCTTATATGCATGTCATAGAATGTTTCACCTCTCCGTACATTTTACAACAATTTACTCTCTCTTTTGAGTTGCACTTGTGATTAAGTGAAACTAGACAACTCATATAACAGTTCCACTGCTTCATAGTACAATTTCGTTAATTTATTGAATTTACACTGCCAAGAAATCTTTCTTTTTTGTTTCCTACAGAAAAATGGCAAAAAGTGACTTATAAGCTATTTGAAAATAATCAATTTTATTGATGCAGTGTTACAGTGGATAGAACTGTCTTGAACGCGTTTTTGAAATGAAAAATCATGTCATTATTTATGAGTAAATGTTTTGTTGGGAAATACTATAGTGTTCGAATACTCTTTGGAAACACTGTGTCCTACATTTTCTACTAATATGTTTGTGGTTATTCTGCTATCAATTCACTTTCTCCTGTAACTGGTTTTAAACACCTCCATATTAACTCTCTACAATAAACTATATCCAGATTTTATGTTCTAATTTACTGTTCTTCGAATATATTTTCTTTCATACTTAATCAACATCAAGCCCCCGATGTCCAATATGTTTCAATGTATCACGAATTGCATTCTTGCCAATCAAGCCATTTTAAAAATAGGAACAAGTCATTTATAAATTGGACAGTGTATGTCCAATGCTACAAAATATCCTGACTAAATAATAATTATATAAATAATTTTTAAAAAATATGAATATAAACTTCTTCCACAAAATATTGGTATTTTATGCCCTAATTCAGTAGATTTAGATTTTGCAGACCAAAAAATATAACTAATTTATGTGAAACATTTAATGAGACCGATTAATTTTTATGGTTTTGAATAAGGAGGTGGTAACGTAGGTTGTAAATTTAATGAAGAAAAAATGAAACAAAATATTTTAAAGCAAAAAATTCTTTAATAATATGTGGTGCACATTAATACAACCAGCGTAATATATGAGATTTATTATACTTAATTACATTCGCTTTCCACATTCACGAATTTCCATAATATGCAAACGTCAATTAAGTATTCTATAAAGTGAAGTACTCTCTCCTATTACCATTAAACATGTTGATATTTATTTCATTACTGGAAGATTTCTGCCAGTATTTTCTCATTTTTCTCAAGCCACAAAATATTTCTTGTTGCTTTAATCACACTTTTATCCAATGAATCCTTTGATTTTTCCAATTTTTCTCCGATTATCTCCCGGATGTATTTCAGCTAGAGAATGAAGTACAGAATGAACCCCGTATCAGTCAAAACTTAATAGTTGAATAACAATTCCGAAGCGATACCAGCAAAATTATATGTGATAATTCACTTTTGAAGAAAAGTATTTCATAAAAAGTCGGACAGAATGGAGAGGTTTTGATCAGAG
Source organism: Ericerus pela (assembly GCA_011428145.1). Classification (NCBI taxonomy): domain Eukaryota; kingdom Metazoa; phylum Arthropoda; class Insecta; order Hemiptera; family Coccidae; genus Ericerus; species Ericerus pela. The sequence goes on along the minus strand of WOFM01001512.1, from coordinate 42,015 downwards.
TAAAATACTCATAAATGTCTATAATCGATAAACTTTTGTTCAATTAAAAGCCAAACTTAAACGAAACCTACGGATTTTGTTGTTGTTTTTTTAATAATTAGTATACCTTCCCATCGCATTATTGTTGCAAAAAACAAAACAATCAATATATTATTTATTTAATATTTTGGAGTTTAAGACTCATCATATATATTGGGCACAGCTCAGTTGTATCAATGTATGGTGTTGTTCCTGTTTTTTTTTTTTGAAGGAATCAAATCGCTGCAAAGATTTAATTAATTAAATCATGTAGCAATAAATTGGGAGATTAGTACGAAAATGAATCAATATAGGCAGTTTATAACATGGATTACAAAACAGAACCAAAGAGCCGAAGTATTTAGGCTTACATTAATGATTTTGGCAATAAAGTGATGTTGACATTATCGAACAGTACCATAATATTATAAGTGGAGTATTTCTCATTGAAAACACTGATACAATTTACTTCAAAGAATTGGTAAGTCAGTTAGTCAACCTTCGAATACCCCACTATTTTCTTCAAAAAATAATTATGTAGGAAGGTACTTACCTACTTACTGAAAATTAAGAAATTACCGATTAGATACTTACGTAATTTAAATCGTTTTGCCTTAAGGTAGTTTCAAATAATATCTTCAAACAAAATACAAGGCCTTCAACGTCTTCTGCGTTACTATATGGAAAAAGAGTTGGTCTTGAATTTTTATTGGAAAAATATTGATAGAAATTTGAAAAGTTTGACGTGAAATCTTCCATACAGATTTAAGATTTTCAAGCACAATATTGGAAAATTTCCTCAAACATTACTACTCTTAAAATACATAATTATCTAAAACATTTCTGGAACAACTTACTGTTCTTCAATTTTGTCCATTATTGATATGAAAAACTCTTTCATCAGTCGATATCCCTTCTCATTAGAGGATAAACTATTAAAGATTATTTTGCTTTGGCGTAGGTTAAATTGTCTGTCGGTAATCGTTTCCAAATATCTATAATTTTGAATTTTAAAAGTGAACTTTATGTAACTGTAGAAAACAAAGAATACAGGAGACTATTCATAACACAACTAATGGTAAACACAAATTTCCAAAAATTACAGAGAAGGGTGGAATTCTTGTTATTGTTTTGTATTATATTGTGGATCGAGAAAAATTGGGCCATACGAGTTTTTTCAGGATTAATTGGAAAACAGTTTAAGCAACAAACACGAAAAAAGTAATTGAAAATTATAAAGTAAAAAAAAAAGAAGAAAAATTTACATGATTGCCATTTCTTGTATAGTCAACTATACATCGGAAATTATGTTTAAGTCTATTTCCTATTGAAAATCTACTTATTAATCTTGGCCTCATGGAACCTTCTGGGGACGGGGTTGAGTACGTTTTTCGTTTTATAACTCAAACAAAATTTTGGCACTAATAACTTCAATTCACGTATGTATATTATATAAAAGCCAATTTCTTGCTACCAAGGTGCAGGTCGCAATTTTTATCTGATAGTCACGAAATTTACTAAACCAAGAACCTGATCTATTGCTTTTATTGAGGATCGACCGTACGGTACTTCCGGTATAGCTATTTTCGTTTTTGTATTGTCTATAAAAGTTTCAATTTATGACTGATAGCTACGAAATTTGAAACATATACCTATTTATAATATGACTCCTTATAACTTGATATAAATTTTAATACAGATCGGCCGTGCGATACATACGATATGGCTATTTTCGTTTTTGTTTTGGCTAAAAAATTTTCAATTTTCAACTAATAGCTACGAAGTTTGGAACAAATATTTACTGTGACTTATTGTAATTTGCGATAAATTTTGATGAGAATCGAGCGCACCGTACTTTCGGTATGGTTATTTTGGTTTTTGTTCAGTCTATAAAATTTTCAATTTTCGACCAATAGCTACGAAATTTTAAACAAATACTCATTATGTTTAAATATAATTTTCTATAAATTTAGGTGCGGATCGCTGGTATGGTACATCTGGTAACACTATTTTTATTTTTATCTTGGTTATAAAGTGATGAATTTTATTGTATTAAATTTTCATTTTATGAAATAAACGTATAAATTTCATTTTTCATACCAAGATAACGCTGATAAATTGGTCACTATTTATCCTAGGGTGACACTAACAAATTCGTTGAGTCGGGAGAAAAAACGAATTCGGTTTTTTTGTTAGTGTGCGTGCGTTGAATCAGGACACACGCCCACTAACAAAACAATTATTGTTTTTTCGTTTTATTAACATTTTTCACTTTTTTTGCTTATGACCTCATCTTTTTGCTATCTACCTCTGGTTAAACATTTTCAATGTTGAAAAACATATTTTTGAAACACAGAACGAGTTTTATATACACGTATAGCGAATGTAAATGAAAACATTTTTGGCCTGTGAAGTAGATGATAATTTTACAATCTCTGGCGCATCCGAATCCTGCTCAAGAGGGTATAAAGTATTTTACATACTGTTGCACACCATAATTCTGCACAACAAGGTGTAAAATATTCCAACCTGTAAGCTGTGGGGACTCTCCTGTAAGAGGTATAGGGGCTTGGATCCCTTGACGACAGTTGCCGACCCAAAGGGCAGGCAAATATTCGTCCATGTAACATAAAACACACAAATTACGTCCGATCGTAATTACCTGCTAATACATGCAGGTAATATACGAGTACCAAATTGTGACACAATAAGATGATGTCACAATCCATACACGAACTGGCCAACCATATCTTATCTCAATATCTTGGTAGGGGATGATGTAGCCAGGCCGTTCTCACCAATATAAGTATTCTCTTACGTACTTGTGTTTGTGTGCGTGTGAATAAGCCATATATAAACCACCCAAACCGGCTCTAAAATTGCCAGCGTTTGCCTTGGTTTAGGATTACCCATACTTATGTATGAAGTGGCTGAACACGTTTAAATTCTGTTGAATTTAACTTTTGGTGAGAATATCTCTCACAACATGGTATTCCACAGTGTTGACCTCAACGTGATTTAGGCTACATCATGAGGTGTTTGGAGGCGTGGTGAGCTTTACTAAAATTTGGTGTGTTGCGCTGGTGAAAAACTCGATTGCTTGGCAAATATAAAAAAATTTTTAGCAGACTAAGACACCTTTGGTCGTTGAAGTAGAGTCTGCTGAAGTGAGAATTTATACCCCTCTCTTTAAAATATACAAACAAAGAGAAACCAGACAGTAGACCTGGAGGAAGAAGGTTGGACTCATCCCCCAACCCCCCAACTTCGACTCGACACTCAGAAAACCCATCATACTTGGAGAAAGGAACACCCAGAACTAGCATGACTGGAACTGCAATAAATATAGAACAACTAGCAGTCAAAACGTTGCGAAGTGGTCGAACTTTAAGCCAAAGTACTGACCCAAAAACACCTGTCCTACAAACATGGGAGCCAGTGTTTTGGACCAGCAGGGAAGAAAATAGTACTGTGGAATACTCTTGTCATCAGAAAGACACAGCAATGGTCCCACCACCAACTAGAATATGATAACCCACAACCATTGCAGGGAGGTAGTAGTCAGCCACAGCTGACACCCGAAGTCTTGACACAAATAATGCAGCTTTGCAGTTACAGCCAGGGAAAAGCCCTAACTTCTACAGACGAAGGATAGAGATCCCGGAATTTCTGCCCAATGAGGTAGATTTGTGATTGAAACTCTTGGAAGGCAGGTTCAAGACCATAAATATATTATCGAACCAGCGGTATCTCCACATCTGTGGAGGCATGCCCCCACAGATAATCCGTCACACTCCGGATATTATGGAATGCCCTTCAACAGAAGAGAACAAATATGCCTGGATAGTCAAGAAAATTAAGAATGTATTTGGAAAGACGAAGAACCAAATCATTGATAATGTGATGGGTGGTATGAAGATGGGGGGTGAAAAACCCTCAATCTTCATGGCAAAATTATGACAGAAGGCGGACAATATCGTAGCCCCTTCTGTCATAGGCAACCAATTCTGCAAACAACTTCGACAAAGTGTTGTAGTGTTGTGCAGTGCCTAGCAACCGTGGGTTTGATCATAATTAACACATCCGCAGACTTGGACTTCCTTCCAAAAGCAGTAGACAATGCTCTGGAATATACCAGGTCAAAACTGTTGGTAAGTGCAGTGTCTGCATAGACTGGAGAGATCGCTCAACTTCAAGCTCAAATAGCTCAGTTGACTGATAAAGTGAAACGGAACAAAAACCAAAGCTCGACTAAATCCAATAGTAGCTGGCAACAACGATCAAAAAGCAGAAATAACAACAACAATAGTAGTAATAACAACGGATGACAGTCCTGGTCCAGAGACTGCAGATCCAGTTCCAAGAATAGGGATCAGAGTTCAACTCCCTCAAGAACATCGTCTCCCAAAAACCAGTCTCAAAATTGGGATGATAAGAGTTGTTTCTTCCACAACCGGTTTGGCGCAGAGGCCACCAAATGCAACAACCACTGCAACTGGTGGGGCAAATCCTATACCAAGGAGGCGTCAAACTAGAACGAGGGGCCATCTATGCGGCTGAAGACCCCTTGGAAACATACTCTAGCCACCTGTTCTTAAAGGACAGGACTAACAGGAGATGGTACTTAATAGACTCAGGTGCAGACTTGAGTATATTGCCAGTTAGTAAAAATCAAAAAGTACTTCCTCCGAAATACTACCTCCATACTGTGAATGGTCAAAACCTTCCAGCTTACAGACCAGAGACCAGCAAAGTCGACATCGGACTTGGAAAAAATATGACGTGGTCCTTCACGGTTGCTAATGTTCCAAACCCGAACCTGGGTTAAGATTTTCTTGCACATTTTGGTCTGATCATTGACCTAAAAAATGGCAAATTGATCGATAGTGAATCTAATTGTATGGATGGCAAAACACATGCTTACAGACTGGACACAAATATATCCAGCTGTACTAAAGTAGATGGACAACTCTTACAGATCCTATCTGACTATCCTGGAGTCACTCAACCATCAATTCGCAGGCACCCTACCTATAAACATGATACTGTTCATTTTATAGAGACTAAAGGACCACCTTGCCATGCTAGAGCACGAAGGTTACTGCCTGAAAAACTCAGGCGTACTTCTATCGCATGATTGCGGAAGGCATATGTTGCCCCTCAAAAAGCTCATGGAACTCTCCTATCCACATGAACAAAAAAGCAAGTGGAAAGTGGCAAATTGTTGGAGACTACAGGGCCTTAAATCCCAAAAAAGTTCCTGATCGCTACCCAGTCCCCAATATAATGGACTTCAACGCGAATATGAAGGGTAAAACAATGTTTACAAAAATTAACATCAACTGGGCATTCCACCAAATTCCTATGGCTGACCAGGACATACCAAAGACAGTGGTCATAACCCCCTCTGGTATATTCGAATACCTTCGAATGCTGTTTGGACTTCGCAACTCGGCACAAACTTTCCAGAGATTTATCAATGGAGTGTTTAGGGAATTACCGTTTGCATATGCATATTGGATGATATCTGCATTTGCTCTGAAGGCGGTGAGCAACAGCACGAGGAGAATGTAAGAGACGTGGTACAGCGTATACACGCTGCCGGGCTTACTATCAACGTAGGTAAAAGCTTATATGCACAGACCAAAATTGACTTCCTCGGCTACAAAGTCTTGACCAAAGGCATTTCCCCCTTGAAGACAAAAGTAGAGCCAATACTGAACTTCCTGAAACCCTCAAATGTCGCTGAACTCAGGCGTTTCTTGGGGATGGTGAACTTCTATAGACGTTGCATGAAGAATGCAGCAGCCAACCAAAGTAAGCTGTTTGCACTAATAAAGACAAGTAAAAAGAAAGACAAAACTCTACTCGAATGGAATGAAGAAGCCGAACAGGCCTTTGAGAAAATCAAAGATATACTGGCAAATGCAACTCTATTGGCTCATCCAGACGAAAGTCTGCCGTTATGCGTGAGTACCGATGCATCAGATTTTGCTATTGGTGCAACCCTGTACCAATTGGATAAAGACAACAAGAAATTACCGCTAGCTTTCTTCTTGAGGAAGCTCTCAAAAACAGAAAAGAACTATAGCACATACGATAGGGAATTGCTCGGAATTTTTGCTGCATTGAAGCATTTCAGGCACCAATTAGAGGGTAGATGGTTTTCTGTGTATACTGACAATAAACCCCTAACATATGCCTTCACACAAAAAACAGAACCAGAATCACCGAGAAGAGCGCAACAATTAGACTATATTGGTCAATTGACTACCAACATTCAGTATATAAGTGGAGAACTTAACACTCTAGCTGATGCCTTAAGTAGAATCGAAGCTATTTCGGCTCCTGTGCAATTACCTTATGCTGAAATAGCTAAAGCACAGCTTAAGGATGCAGAATTGCAAGAGTTGTTATCGAACGATGATACTACTCTCAAATTGAGACAGAGAAAAATTCCTGGTACTGATGTTTTATTAACATGTGACATCAGTACAGGTAAGAATAGGCCATTTCTACCTGTAAAATATTGCAGGTTGGCTTTCAACAGTGTACATAACCTGTCACATGCTGGACCAAAATGTAGTGCTAAATTAATTTCGGCAAGGTTTGTATGGCCACGAATGAAGTCTGACTGCAACAAATGGGCTCACAGTTGCCTGAACTGTCAAGAATCCAAAGTAGGAAGACATACTAGCTCGCCCCTCAAATCCTTCAAACAAACGGAGCGGTTTAAAACTGTACACATGGACTTGGTAGGCCCATTGCCACCATCTCAAGGACACAGATACCTGTTAAAGATAATGGACAGGGCAACACGATGGCAGAAGCAATCCCTCTACACAAGATGTCAGCTCCCACAGTAGCTGCAAGGTTATACAATACCTGGCGTACCAGAAGTCATAATTACGGACAAAGGTCGCCAAATCGAGAGCTCGCTCTTTAAAGAGCTGTCCAATAAGATTGGTGTTCAACACAGTCATACCACAGCTTACCATCTTCAATCAAATGGCAAAATAGAGAGATGGCATAGAGCCCTCAAAGCCTCCATCATGTCTCATGATACCAAGAGATGGGTAGAAGTACTTCCTACCATCTTCTTAGGCCTTTGATCTGCCCTACAAAGGGATACAGGTCATTCTGTAGCGCAATTAGCATTTGGCGAAGAGCTACGCCTCCCAGGGGACTTCTTCACAGAATTGAAGGAAGTTAGCTCCAAAATCATGGTGCAAAATATACTAAATGACGCCAATAATTTCCTGAAACAGGCAGCACATCATGGCAAGCCAAAGATTTACATCTCAAAACACTTGGCCAATACATCACATGTATTTGTTGGAGATGAGAAATTAAGATCTGCACTGGAGAAACCATATGCCAGTCCTTACAAAGTAGTATCAGAAGATGAGAAAAATTTTGTGATACTCATTGCAGGCGAACCTCGAACAATTTCAATCGACAGATTGAAGTCTGCATACATGGTAAGTGACGATAAAAGAATAAAGAGGTTGCAAATGAATAACGCAGAAAATATCCATACAGATTCACAAATAAATACAGAAGAATCTCTCAAAAAATGTGAAATAATAAAATCACAACTGTTGGAAACAAGAAAAATAAAAATAAAAAAGTCTGTAAAATTTTCGGACGATGTTACCACAAAAAAATTCGATCCAGAGGCCCCCATATGCCCACAAAAAAGAGGTAGGCGCCTAGGCAGTAGAAAATACAAAAATTCCCATCCTTATCGCAAGTCTGAAAGGTTAATGCGAAGCAAATAAAGATTTACTCCCGAAAAAGTAATATCTGGTATGTAAAAATAGACCCGCTCAAAAATAAGCGACGAAAATTGGAATTCCGTGAGACAAAAGAAACTCCGGAGATAAGCAAACGTAGGAATACCAACCAAAAGAAAAAGACAGGAATAAACAAATCCACGTGCGATACGGAAATAAACATCGCAACATGCGTTTATTGTCAAAACAAAGATAATCTCAACGTTGTGATGTCACAAACGGAAATTCCTTCGTAATAAAAATTTGAAAAATATACTCTGAGTTTATTTCAGGCATAACTTTGCTTAAACTGATCAGAACTTAACCAGAAAACTTGCATACAGCCAAGAATTTTAAGCACTATCTCCTCTATGACTTGATAAGAAGAGACAAAAAAGCTAAAATGGAACAGTAATGGTAAATTGAAAATTGCAGTAAATTCACCCGTTTTAGAACTGTCTTACAGATTGGACGTGTTTTACAAATGATATTTTTGCTCTCCGTTTTCCTTTATTCTCCTGTTGTGATGTTGTTACATACCATCTCGCAGAAATCCACCAACTCCCAGACTGTTAGGATAACTGCTGAGCCTTTAAAAACAGCAAATTCCCAAACAGAAAACGGAGTTGGAACGGATCAAAGAGGAGCTGTTGATGGATACAGCTCCACTTGTTGAGAATATCCTCGCAGAAATGTCATCTCTGCTACCCCCAGTCATCTCTCCTCCCCAATCACCAATGGAATCGACTCCGACTCTGGAATGTCTGAATCCGGAGCCAAAACCTACGGCGGGGAACCCATGAAGTTCCTTTTCACGGCTGAGAAAGCAGCGAATGAAAAAGCGAAGATGGCTACCTTGGCATCGGAGAACTCACACTCCCCGATGCTAAGGAAGCTGCAGTTTAAACGTCCACTGCCCCCTCACTCCCGCCATCACCCCTATGCCTACCCAAAAAACCGACCACCAAGGCGTAGGGGAGAAGGAAGCCGGGCCAACTACCAGGCCAGAGTAGACGCTTGTAAGCAATCTTACGAGTGTTTCGGGGCTGGGTCAGGCAGCACCCTGGCAAAATGGGAGGCCAATCAGAAATAGAAATAAAAACCTGCATGTCCCCCCAGGGCTTGCGCATTTTGATCATTTTTGCAGTGCAAAAACTGGGGGAGTAGCTGTGGGGACTCTCCCATAAGAGGTATAGGGGCTAGTACCCCTCAATGACAGTTGCCACCCCAAAGGGCAGGAAAATATTCGTCCATGTGATGTAAAACACACAAATTACATTCGATCTTAATTACCTGCAAATACATACAGGTAATGTACGAGTACAAATTGTGACACAATAAGATGTTGTCACAATCTGTACACGAACCAGCCAACCATCTCTTATCTCGATATCTCGCAGGCTATTCTCACCAACGTACGTATTCTCTTATGTACATGTGTTTGTGTGCGTGTGAATAAGCAGTATATAAACCACCCAAACCAGCTCTAGAATTGCCAGTGTTCCCCTTGGTTTAGGCTTACCCATACTTATGTATGAAGTTGCTGAACACGCTTAAATTCTATTGAATTTACCTTCTGGTGAGAATATCTCTCACGACAAGGTATTCCACATAAGCATTTTGATATTATTATTTACATTATTTCATGAAAAACTATTCGTCAAGTTTCCACTCCTATCAAACACAACTCAATTTTCAAAAAAATGTCTCAAATGATTCCTCAGCCTTTAATTAAGTTAGAGAGCTAGGGTTTTTTTATTGATCAAATGTAGATGAAATTTAAAAAATTTTTCATATAGGTAATTTTATAATTATCTTTAGTTATTTGACGACAAATTAACGAAAAAAAACTCAAATTAATGGGAGATTTGCTGTTTTTTGGAATCTAGAAAATTCTCCTCCTTCCCTCAATGATACATCAATCTCTTTTTAAGCTCTAGCTGGAAATGATACCTCTGAAAAGAGGAGAAAATTTATCTGAATTTAGTTTTCGTTTGATTTTTAATCTTTTTTAATTATTTGAAAATAAACAAACATAAGAAACATAAGTGGGTGGTATTTTTTTTTTTTTTTTTTTTTTGAAATCCAGAAACCTCTCTTCTTTGACTCGATGATTCCTCAACCCCTGTTTAAGCTAGAAGTCTAGGACTAGTATTGCTGGAAAGATAAAAAAAAAATTAGTTAAAACTACTTTCCTTATATTTTGTTAATCATCCATAGGTGTTTGAAAATAAACGAATGAACAAACGCAAAATAATGGAATACTTGCCGTTTTTGTGTTTTCTCAATTAAAATTTCTAAAAATTATTTCCTCTATGAGATTTTTTTTTTTATTAGGAGTGGGAGTTGTTGTTAAACTTTTTTTGTGCATTAATTACAAAAAATATAGTGCCCGACAAGAGCTTGTGGGCCATTTTTACTCGTGTTAAATGCGCAGTACTCGCCTTCGGCTCGTCCGTAAATTCTTCACACTCGATAAAAAAGTAGTCCACATTACGCACTTGTCACACAATATGCTATATTTATGCTACCCAATATCAAATTAGACATTTTTATACATTCAGAGTATGCATAAAAAGGCTAATTTTGTCACAAGGTAAAAATGAAACTCATCACAATTTACGTTATCAACGCCTGCACACTTTTGATTTTATCGACCTTACGCATAAATTTTTGCACAGAAAATGATCCAGCCATGCAAAAATTTAATCGACCTTTGCAAGAAAGACGAGTAAGCGCTCTTGCGCTAAATAATATTGTTTTACATTGTATTGAAATTTCCAACTTTTCATTCAGTAAATGTGCACAAAACAACGTACTTTTCGAGTTTATGATGGGAAAAATATGGTTCACTGCATATGCACTTCCATGTTAACTTTCTTGCACAGATCAATTTTTTTGTTAAATCGGTAGAAAGTCAATCTTTTTTGTATTTTTATTTGTTTTTTGAAAAAACGAAGAAACAAAAACTAATAATACCGACCTAATAAGTACCTGTTATGAATTTATGATCACATTCCAATAAAACTGACACTTTTTTTGAGTCACAGTTTCAGAAAAAGAAATATTTTTTTCTCTCCTCAATTCCTTCCCCCACACCCCGTCATTTTCCTTGAAATAAGAAAAAAAGAAATTTTCTTCAGCTCTTAATAAGTACTAACAAAACATTGGAAGTTTTTCTATAGGAGTAATGACGCAGGTATTATTTGGTGCGTAATCATAAAATAAAACTACCATAAATATTCTTACTTATAGAAACACAAATAAAATATCAGTTTGGTCACAAAACTAACAAATTATTTTCTATCGCGAGACTTTTATTGTAAGTAAGTATTAAGAAATTTTCTGATCAACTGAGCATCATTAAATTTACTTGCCTTTTCAAAATTTCAATGTTTGGAGAGCAACCCAATGCTTTTAATATATTGTAGTTTCTTCCCACACGGTTACTAGCCTGGAACCGATTCCATAAAAATTTCCAATGTTCATCGTCTCCATGCCTGATGACTTCACAGAGAACAATTTTCTGAATAGCTGAAGGAATTCTGTTAAAAGTTGAATTTCACAAATAATTTTTTGATAATACAAGATTAGAAAGACATTGTTTACACTGATATTTTGGAAGATGAAAGTGGCGCTTTTCATTGAAGAAGCATAACATCGATGTAAAGAATAAACTTGCTTCCATGTAAAAATTTTCATATGAAGGTTACAAGGTAACAAGGTTAACTTTCTTTCTGGTGCAACGTTATAATCTATAAGACCGCAATTGAAATAACGAAATCCAACGGGTAATTGTTTTTTGGTTTATTTCAATAATTTTATTGTAATATTAGACCCTCTTTTTTCTTTTTGTATGTTGAAAAAATTCATCCAACCTTCCACTCTATCAAAATTATTAATAGAAATAATATTAAAAAAAAAGGATCCTAAGTGGAATTCGTACCTGCCATTTCCTGCATGCCAAGCATACTCACTACACATAAGGTCATAGTAGCTGTTATTAGATGAGGTATACGTTCATTGTATTCTGTCATTTCAAAAGTACAACACCCATCATTGAGAATATGTATGAAGCATTTAATTATTAATGTTTTGACGCTTTCTGATCATTAATTATAAAAAATATCTTCCTCAAGAAGGTTCAAAAGTAAGTTTACATAACTCTAGAATTACGCACTCACTTCTCCTTTTGAAAACTTTCCCTTGCATGTTAACACTCACTTTTGTTCCCAACAATTTCCAAAATCCATTCTCCCAAAAGGCCATTTTCTCGAATGGATAATTTCCTGAAAAGTTTCTTTTTCCCTTTAATTTTGCTCTACAATGAAAGCATAAAAACTCAGGTGATGATATAGTAGGAGTTTAGGGGTGGTGTATTGTAACGGCCAAAAGAGGCTTGAAAGTATTAGAATAAAACCTCGTTTGGAATGATTGCACTTCCTTCAAGTACAACAATATTCGAAGGGGTATTATTAGTACTCGAGAATTAAATTCAATTAATTGATTTTTAATCCATTAATATTGTGGACCTTAACATCAAGAGAGACTTTAAATAAAATTCAATAATAAACTAAAATTCAACATTCTATTAAAATAATAATTTGTACATTCAACAGTACAGTAAAATGTTCAAGAAAGTTTAAGACCACTTGATAAGTAATAAGTTAACAGTTCTAAGACTAAAAGAAAACAGTACAGTACAATTATTCCATGGTCAACATGAGTTTATATACCCTGTCAGAGTATACAATTTTACACTACGATTAGTGTGTGTAGTAGGGATTTATTAGAAGGAGGGATTTTGCGTATTCGAGTATATTCAAAGACCAGAGTATTGGGGTCCCCGAATATCCTGTTAGGAACTATATTGTAAGTACTGGCAGGAAGAAATGGTACTTTCACCAGGTAACTGTACAGTTTTACAAATGATAAAAGTACTGAATAAAATAAGTTTTTTTTTTTTTTTTTTTTTTCATGTAGCCAAACGCGTTTGTCTGTATTTTTAAATGATGAACATATTCGTTACATGTATTATTATTATTATTATTATTATTATTATTATTATTATTATTATTATTATTATTTTATTTTTATTTTTTTGAAAAAGAATTCATCTTATGCGCTTTTAAGAATTGGAATATAGGATTAGGGGGGGGGGGATTCTTTTTTTTTTTTTTTTGTGAAAAAGAATTGACCTATAGGTATTATCAGCCATTTAGGTAAAATTTATTGTTTTTTTGTTTTTTTTTCCTGAAAAATAATTTGTATTTTTTGAGAAATTTTCCATTCGAGAAAATGACATTTTGGGAAAATAGATTTGGGAAAAAATTTTATGGAAATTGTCAGTTTTCGAAAATAGCCTTTTGGGAAAATGAATTTTGGAAAATGGATTCTGGATAATGGATTTTGGAAAATGACTCGGAACCCTTACTTTTGAACCTTGATGTGTAATATACTATTAAAACTAATTCAAGCAGTTTCCCGGTTTGCTTTTCTCTTCGTTATTTCTGGATTTTCAATATATTTGATTAGGTATTTATCCCAGAATACCTATACTTAAAAATTGTTATTTCATATGTCGATAAAACACAAAATCTTGTTTTAGGGATTGCAATGAATCTGAAAAATTTCTGAAAAAATCAATAAATAATAAATTGCCCCAAAATACTTTTCTTTAATTTTTTTACTTACACATTTTCTTCTGGCTCGAGACCATAATACCACTTATTAAAAAGTTCTTCGCTTTGATTTCGACAGTAATCGAATTCAAAATAACATGAAGCTGCTATGATACTCATTTTTATCTGACGTTTTGATTCATTTTTAGTCGGAATATCGTGAATTTTCTCCTGTAGAGTTTCATGAAAAACTGGCTCCAGGAGTTTTCTAAAATATTTCTGTAAAACGTTTGATTTCTAATTTAATTCAAATACTATTTTTTTTTCGGTAGATTTTTTTTTTTGTTGAAAATAATCTTATTAAAATCGTTCGAAGGAAAAGACCTGGGGATGAGACTTAGTACGTTCATGACAAAATATTATGTTTTGTATCATTAACTCATATTCATAATGATATCAGGTATTTAACAAAGTGGCACCCAGGCTATTCGCTGTTCTTATGGAACCCATCCTATTGATACACGGTTTTCACATTTTCGGTTGCTATAAGGAGTAATTAGTATCTGGATGCCACATATAGGCTCATTCTTCATAATTTGTAGATACCTATCTAATTACAAACCGACAGTGTGTAATAATCAGCGATGTCCGCTGATAAACATAATAATTTGCAATGTACTGATCCTTATTATATGGTCAAGTCGTACCAAGGCAATAATTCGTTCTCTTTCCACGTGCCTACAGAGTTTCAAAAAATTTTGTGACACCCAAAATCGGGCTCTTTAAATTTCAAACAGGTGCAACAACAAGTCATCACCAATTTTTATGCCACAACGACAACAAACAAATAACTAGATTTACTGTATTCTAGAAACGAAGGTAATGCTGAGCCAGAATTTTTTTATTACTTTAAATGGCTCGAATATGTTCGTTCCTAGGAGGATTCGTCGAATATCATCCAACTCGTTCAGGACAATCATCCAGGACAAATATAATTTTTCATACTTCAAGTACGGAATGGTGTCGAAGATAATCTTGTAGTGTAACAGTCCCGCTTTTGCCAATGCAAACATGTCAGACATCAAACGTGCTCGAGTCATTTCTTCGATTTGCGAGTACTCATTTTCATCGAGCAGAGTTTTTTGAATCCTCAGCCAGTTTGTTTCTTCGTAGTTGGTTCGACCTAATACTACAAGAATAAGAAAAACGCAAAACATTATGAGTAGAACTAAGTCATGCATTTCAAATACAAATATTTACTAAATTTTTTGATCGTAAATACACCCTTTTGCTACATAGAATTTCTTCGTTTATTTTATATTTTTCAGCTGGATGTCAGTAAAAATCTAACAGATCTCATCTTTTTACCTAGTCAAAAGTAAAAGCAAACGAAAATATTTCCATGAAATTTGTAATTCATTATTGTTTCTCCACTATACTTCCGCTCATTAACACTGTGAGGACCTCATCTGATTGAAGATTTAGGGGCTTAGCCTCTTGACAACAGTTTCTGCTGACAGGCTGGCAAATAATGTGTACTGCATGTTAAACAGAAATATGTTTGTTTGTAATTACTTGCAAAATCATGCAAGTATGTTGTAATCACCGAACTATGACAAATAGATACTTTACCCTTGCAATGACATCATTAACTGGTTATCAGTGCACTCATCATAATTTACCGGTTGTCATAACAACTGTAAATTAATTACGTCACAATTAATGACTTACAGACATATGTATTTGTACATATGTGTGTTAGTGTGCGTATCAAAAGCCAGATATAAAAATCGCCAGTAACCACTGAACTTCACCAAATTTTTACTATGGTTAGTTCTCCCATAGGTTTATAAAATGCCAGTGAACACACAAAGCTGTTGGGCATCTTTTGAAGTGGAATATCTTCCACGATGTAAGATATTCAAAAAATACATTCAAACAAAGTAGGTAGGTAAACAGGAGATTTGGCATTCAGTTGGCAAAAAATTTAAAAAAATTCATTTCTGGTAGTATCAATCCCATGAATAAAATATGTAGTATGAAATGTACAACATATTTCTACAGAGACATAATTTCAAGTTCAAAATCTCATTAATATCAGCCAAAATTATTGGTCCTAAAGCAATATTTGAAATTTAAAACAGTACCTATTAAAAATTCATTCCAAAAGATTGAGGTAAGCTCCCTTACTTTTGTTGTGGGAACATAATATTGTGGTTCGTAACTCAGGACTATTCCTTCGCTCAGTAATCACTAGCGGGTAATTGATTCCAATTTTTCCCTAAAGAGAGAATGATCGATTATGATAAACCAGTTTCTGAAAAGTTTGATCATAAAATCGAAAAAAATTGATCAATCAACCAAAATTAATATTTTTATTCTATGAAAAAGAATTGTTTGAAAATCTAACTCTTGAATTGTTTTTTTTTTTTTACTTTTTGCTAATGAAGGTAGAAGCTGGTTCCACACACTGCTCTGGAACTTGAAACTTTGTGTACACTGTGTAGTGATTCAAAAATTGTATGTGCTATAGACAGGTATTCGTCCACAGCAGGAACTTGTCTTTTCCCTATTCCTCACCTTTCACGTTTTTTTTAATTTTTCTACAAAACTATTACCTTGGCTTTGTTCATTCACTTCAACTCTTCATACATCTTCATTTCTGTCTTATCTCATTCACTTCTTCTTAATCTCACATCTTTTCACTCTTCACTTCACTCTTCTTCCCAGGTCTTAGTTTCTTTCTCTCTACCCTGGTTGTTAATATTTTTTCCCTTCTTTTTATTTCATATTATCTTCCTATTTCTTCTCGTCATCTCTGTGATCAGTGCCTTGGGTTTTTACTCTCTTTTATTTTCTTTATTTAAAATTCATACCTTTATAATATTTTATACTATTCAGTTACATCTTCTTTTTACTCTCTCTCTTTTTTATGTAGATGAACAAATTTTTCAACTGAATATTTTTCTGACTGTATCAACTGCTCATCACTGCTTTTATAGCTCTTATTTTGCCTAGGGTACTTTATAATTTTTTGAGCAAATTTTTCAATTTTTACTTCTATTAATACACGGCTCTAATTTTTGTGTTGAATTTTTCCAACTCACATGGTCCATTTGGTGGTGTTATCCCTGGTATCTTTTTAATATTCATCCAGCAAGTGTGTGCCCAGGAGAAATGTTTAGCCCAGGATTAAAATGGTTTTTAATTTCACCCATGCATGGTCTAAATTTGAGTCCAACAGAAACCTGGCAGGCTATTTAGGTTAGGCAGATGACTTCTCTTGGTTCGTAGACTTTGATTAGTTGGACTTAGAATTTTGTAGGTAGGGTAGATGTACCGGTTTGTGACAGTACACCAGTTTGTGACATTTACCACATTTTCTACATAAAATAAGCTTCCAGTCTTCCAAAAGTAATCTGTGATATTTTTCAGATCATCTTTAAACATATTTGCGATGATAAATGTCTTAAACTTTTCATCTGTGCTGAAGATTTTTGATGTTATCACTATTGCAAAAATGTGACCTCTCAAGTTTTGTAAAAAGTGACAAAATATAGCTATGAGCTGGTGTTGTGGTATCAGTATTAAAAGTGGTGTATGAGCTTTCTGTTGATTTTTTTGCGGTGGATGATTTTACGAAGTAAGTATGTTGGATTTGGGGAGTAAAATTTATTAAAATAAACATTTTAAAATTGAAATTAATTGAAATAATCAGTTTTGTCAAACTGGTACATTGAAATCACTTAATGCACCAGTTTGTGACAGCTGTCAAGATAACTGGTGCTAGTGGTCAAATTGAAATGCTCCTATTTGAGACACTTCTCTTTTCTCTACTTTTCAAGTTTAAAATTTGAAATTTATTTACATTTTAGAAAGGAAGAAGCTAATATCAACTCTAATACTTATTATATATTTAATTTATTTTCCAATATGTGAATCAGCATAGCCAAAATAAAACCCAAAGTGTTCAGGTTTTTTTCAGTTGAAACTGTCAGCATTGATGATTGGTGTTGGTTTCATTAAATTTATCTGGTGGAAAAGGACATGAGCATTTTTTAGGCAAGATAAAGTTTGTGGCACCATTTCTATGCCCTAAAATCACTAAGGAATTCTCAGTGTTTTTTTATACATACCCTCTAGTTGAGGATGAAGCAGAATTTGAATTTTTGAAAATTGTATAGAAAGTTCAGAATCTAGAATCATATTTGCGTGGTTCATTTAAATTTAACATGCATTCTTCAACTTTATAATATGTGTATACCTACCTACCTAATATTCATTAAAATCTTATGTTTTTAATCAAATTCAATATTATTAAATATAGGTACATACCTACTTATAGCCTGTTCATCTCTTCAATTCAAAATTTGATTGAATTCATTTGCTGTCACAAACTAGTACAAAGTATCTCAGTAATAGGGTTTAGTGGATGTCACAAACTGGTACAAAGTGTCAAAGAAACTGGTACATGGGTGTCACGAATAGGTACATATGATCATTTTGCAAACAAAATAATATAATTAAATAATGGTTCAATATGGAACTAAATAAAGACATGTATTCATAAATAGAAGGATGATATTATAATAAAACCAACGACTTTAGAAAATCTAATGGAAATTCATTCTGAAAACAATGTGTAAAGTGTGACATTACCATAATGTGTCACAAACCGGTACATCTACCCTATTGCTATGGAGAATGGGTTTTACTGCCCCCATTCGCATACCACAACTATAACGTTTACTGGTTCTAGAAACCATCTCTACTATACCTACCATTAAATTTAGGGTTGAATATAATCCAATCATCATCATTCAATTCAATATCGATTTGCTTTGGTCCATCACAGGTCAACCATTCGTGCACTTTGTCATCATTGAATCTTAGATCTCGTTTGATAGTATAGACTAACGGTAATGTCCAACATGTGCTTTTGCTATCATCACCATTGTCTTCTTCTGGGAAGGCAAAACGTTGCTGAAAATAAAATAATTATGAAAAACATATTTTTGACTTTAAATAAATTTTTCAAAAGTGAAATTAAACGATCAAATGGTCATAATTTTATGTTTCGACAATGGAGCAGGGATTTTTAAAAACAACCACAACAAAACAAAATAATCACAACATATAAAGTTTCATGGTATGTTCATTTCTTGTTGGTAATATATAAAATTTGTGATTTGCTCTTATCAGTCTATGTAAACTATGTATAGCTTCTCCGTGCAGTGTTCGATTCTGAAATGTGAAATTTCAAACGTATTTTTTATAATAAGAAAACGTAATTGGAGTTTGGAAACACTGTCAATGAAAAAACCACCTCAAAATCATATTAAAAATGATTTTCCTTGGTCGGCGTGAGAACAACCCCCTCCCTTTATAATCATAGAACTCGAAGAGTATTTTTTTGGTTGCGAAAAAACCCCCAATTTTGGTTGTTAATGGGGTCTCTTACTAGCCTGAGCATGCCGCTGCTATGAGCCATGAATTTTTGTTGCCGAGAAGTAATGAAGAAGAAGACAATATTGTAGTTATTCATGTAGACTCAAAGTCAAGGTTGGTCCTATACGTCTTTTAAATCCGGCAGTCACTGCTGAATGGCGATCGCAGTGCAAATTAATCATCGTGATTCCGATTTGAAAAACCAAGTAAGTAGTACGTTGTCTTCCAAATATTCCTTTCTTTATAGACAATCAATAGGTAGCTAAAAACCCCTAAACTCCACAATCATCTAATTATTAAAATTAATAGAATTACTCACCTGACTAACAGTAACACCTTTTCCATTGATATTATGGGTTACAGTTATAAGTGGAAATCCCCGTTGAGTAATCCAAGATTGCATAATTTCTTTTATTGTCGTACCAACAGGCAGCGCTTTTGCTTCACTTTTCGTATTTATGAAAAACTCCCACACCTCGTCAAGACTTGAAATCTTAAATTGGAAATCCTTTAGATAGTTGTTGAAGCTTTTTTGAAAGACATCGTCTCCCAATATAAAATTCATCATTCGAATGAGATGAGGAGCTGAAACATGAAATTCGATTCCTTTGAGACAAAATGTTGGTATACAGAAACTCTAAAAATATTTCCGCGATTGATTCAACAAAGATGAATGAACTAGCAGATGACTTGACGTAAAATATGAAATTAATTCTAATCTAAAACATCTGTGATGACTTTTGATTGGTTAGTACTTGTATGAATTAACCGATATTTGTAGCTGGTAAATTCGTGAATGTGAGTCTACATCAAACTCCTAACGAATGACGTACATAGCTCGTTTTTATAGATGAAGTCTTCATCATTTGGCTTAGAAAAGACGTGAGATAAATCTTTTTTTGGCCTGTTCTCGTTAAATTTAATAAGTTTTTCTCTCTTACCTGTGTAACAGTATAATTTAAATTTTTACTGTCAATTTTCTCGATAGAACAATGAAAGGGCCAACTATTATTGGAAGGGAGGACCATGGGTGCTTCAATCCTACCGACAGTAGCATAATGGATAGTCAGTAGATCCCAAACTGTGAGACGCTATGAGCCTGAAGGGTTCTAAAGGGTCCCCGGCTAGTGTCAGACAAAAAGAAGATAAGGGAATTAAGATGGTACAAAAATTAGGGCCCTCACAACTTTTGCGAGTGGCCCCAAATTTTTCACCACGCCATTCCATTCCAATACAAGTACCTATATTAACTCAAATTAGGTAAGTATGCGAACAGTTCCTTAGTTAAGGCACTTTACTGATGAAAAAATTCAACTGAATATCGTAGGTGGTTTTCAATTGAAGAGCATTAATTGGAAGCTAACCATAAACTATGTACATTGAAAATATCAATAGAATTTCTATTAAAAAAAAAATATTTTCCCTTCATCTAGCTTATGAATGTATTAGATATCTAATTTTCACGAGTTTATGCTTTCATAATTTAAAGAAGTGAATTTCAGAATAATAGTAGTATCAGCAGTAATAGTGGTAGTGGTAGTCGACTGGATGGCGGAAAATAAATATGCTGTTTTCTAGCAGTCCATTCGTGGTTTTAGGTACCTATATGGTCAAAGGAACGAGTGCACACGTGAATGCAGTGTCATTACGTCACTGGGAGTATGATAAGATGTGTAGACATATTTAGGACTAAGAATGATAGTGAACTTTTTGGTACTCAAAAATATTGTATATTTACTTAGTATAGGCTACTCATGACAGCATTCTACATGCCATTGCACAGAACTCTCCACGCTTTTCTTCTTGACCTAAATAATTATGGCTATAGGCAATGATAAACAGAGCTATGCCTAAGACCAAGACTACCACACCTAATAGTTTTGGTCCGGATCCTCCCCGGTCAAATCATGGTCAGTGTGTTATTTAGTTTGAATTTTCAGTTAATGAGGTTTCAGTTTTAGCTTTGCCGCAACTTTGCAAAGACCAATACCAAATTTGTTGAGCACTGTCCCTTGTCCATGCTAAGATGAACCTGACATCAGAATCAGCTTTCGGCATTCAGGTTGGTTAGAGGGAGACGAAAAGTTACAGATTAACATTGTTATACAATGATAAGACAGTATTAATTGAGGATACTTTATTACGTAAACAAGCATATTGTGTTTCAAACAGACAAGTGTAGATATGGTTTGTGACGTCAGGTAGGTAGGTACATCTTTGCGTGGACAGAGTATAGCAACAGATAATTGACTAGATAGAGCCATCACAACGAGCTGTTGGAGTAACACAACATAAACTGCTATATGTGAAGATTTAAAAGAAGGACGAATAAACTTGACTTTAATTTGTTTTTTTATAAACAAAATTATTATAGCTCACAGCGGGTAATAAATTAATCAAAAAAAGGTGTGAGTTCTGTTGGGGCATACTCATGAAGGATTGATGTGTAAACATAAAATAGTGTGGTTGTGTGCGTGTGCAACATGTTGCGCATGATCGCACGTGCACACACACAAACACACACACTCGCACACAACAACAAACAAAAGTTACGATTGTAAGAGTTACAATTACGCAAAACTGACGATTTTAACCCGCATTTAGCCCCTTCTGTAGATACCGAGCGCTAAGATGTTTACACATCAAAAATAAACAGCCGGCTCAAGCTGTAATGCACTTTTGGAAAAACAAAAATTAGAAAACTATGTTCCCAGAACGTATATAGGCTCATTTCATTTCTATAAAGATTAAACAACCTTTTTTCATTGAATCTTCTGACAAATATTCATCAGAATTATTCAAGTCGACGCTTTCTTCGGGTAAAAACAATGGCTTCGATGTAGACTCCACATCTTCTGACAATACTTTGATGAACGAAAGGCCAATGAGTATTTCGGAAAATATGTTAGGCAATTCTGGAATCTGTACTGAACAAAATGATAAATAACATGTACCTACTTATCAAGAATATGATTCAAAGAAATTTCTATTGATTTAGTTATTGTTTTTAATGTCAGCCCTGCCTGGTTAACGCAAACTGTTTCATAGAATATCGTCAAACCATGGTGAAACCAATACTCATTCCACCAAGACATGGTCAAATGTGTTTCAATCCACTTTTGGACTACTTCGTGGCAATTGTTCAACCCTATCAAAAATCTTTGAAGGTCTTTTCTGAAATAAATATTATTAGAGTACATTTAGTAGAATTGAAAAATGATAAATAATGTAACGAAAAATAATTGTAATTATGTTTTGCCTACCCCGCGAGTAAAAAATTAGAATCCTCTTCTGCTTCATCTAAACCACTGGGTAAGACAATAACGTTCAACTTAGGCAGAGCATAAGGAGCGTCGAATAGCTTCGAAAAAATTTGTAAAGCTTGAACTTGTCGGTATAATGCATTTGCCACGGCGACTCCACCAATGTTGGCCTGAGTCATCCAAATCCGTACTGCCACTTGAGACGATAAGTCACTTAATTCTTTTGATCGAAAGTTTTCTATTAATAGAATGGTCACGAGATACGTTGACATTGAATGAGATTCTTCAAATGTGTCCATGACCCAAAAATTATTATCGCTGTAAAAGGGTAAGCTCAGTAGCGTTTATTTGGTACTTACAAGACAGTTACTTGTTTTAAATTTGTAGATGTAATAGGCTGAAGCTATCGGAATCCGTGATTCATCGATAAAAACATCGTTCGACTCGACGCTTTTACAAACCAACAAATCTTTTCCAGGCCTACCTACCTATATGAAATGAGACTGACCATAATCATTATGTTATATTAACTGCACATTACCCCAAATCTTGCAATTTTGTAGCCTCTTCATGCAATTCAAATACCTCTTTTACACTAAGCTTTAACTGGTGGTGTCAAATTAGTCATGGATTACTTATGAAATTAGAGGAAATGCGCCATGTAAGGGAGTTGATACCTACGGAAGAAATTTCCCCAAAAATTTTAAAATATTTTCAACTGCAAAATTAATTTGCATATCGCTACATTCAACCCTTAGCTACCAATCACACCTTCGAAATATAATAATTTTACAATATTCAAATTTTACCAAATAAATTTCCAAAAATTCTCAAATTGGAACAAGGGGAAAAAGTGATATTAATATGGGATACTCATGTTCGTCATAGGGGGTACCCAGTAATAGGACCATTTACCCTAATATAGGGAACCCTATATTAGGAAAAAACCAGAAAATTCATATATTAATTTCAGTTTTCCTGCAAAAATTCATCTTAATTATGAAAAAACATCTTATTTAATAGTTTAATGCTGATCTTCTAAACATAAATCACATATAAATTTCTTCCATATTCTAACCAGTAACTGATGCTTTTCAGGAGTACAGATTTACTTATCTATACCCAAATTTTTAAGAACAGAAAAATGTTCTTCTTGTCAATATATATCAAAAATATAAGAAGGTAGAGGGTCAATATACCAGTTTGTAACTTCTCGGATAAAAATAAGAAAAAATAAAAAGTATTTGACTTTCAGCACCTTTCCAAAATTTTTAATCGAAAATCCTAGTTTCTGCTTTTTTAATCCGTGATATTTCAAACATTATTAATCAATTAAAATTGATGTCACTGGTTTGTGGTTTTATGTAATTTTCCAAGAGAATTTTCGTATTTTGGCCATCTGTAATGTTCCACTAAACCTTTTATTTTCATATATTTTGAGAGGAAAAGTGTTTTAATTTAATAAGTTGTGCCTAAATATTGTTGAAAATTTAAAAATTCATTATTTTATTATTAAATATCCTTTAAAACGAGAGAGTTGCAAATAGGATCATAATATTCCCAGTAGAATCCAGGTTGCAACGGTGCTTTGCAAACTGGATAATGAGTTTAAAATTTGCACGCGAATTTTTGATTTTTTTAATTTGGTTCATTTCTGTTTCAATTACAAGTTAGTAATAATTATTCACAGGTTTTTTGTAGCCTACTTTTGTACGTTATTCACACATAATTATGTGAACATGTCGGTAATAAATTAAAAACAGTGTTGAAAACTGAAGTAGGTACATTGCAAACTAGTGTAAAAATATACCAAACTGTTGATTTTTTACCATTTTTACAATTAATGAATATTCATCAAATTAGGTGAGGGGGAAAAAAGTTAAAATCATTTTCTATATAATTATATAGACAATAATGAAGCCATGTGTTCTATACATTGTATTTTCAAAAATTTTGACAGATTAGTAATGGTTTAATTAATGCGTTGCCGAATGGAGCAGGTATATAATTATCTTGCTGACTGATAATGTTTTGCCTTCTTTACTTCAAATTATTAATATTCTCGGAATCCGGTAAAAGTGGAAAAAAGTTTAAAATAATTTCCCAAATATAGAAACAATAATAAAGCCATGAACGTATTGTACGTCCCATTTAAAATAATTTTGTCCGATTAGAAATAGTTTAAGGCTAAGAAAATGCATAATGCATTGCAAACTGTACATTCACCCACTTATTTTCCTCCAATTTTTCTTACAAAATCCTAATGGAAGTATATTACAAAGTGAGGTATACGTAGGATTTTACTCATAAGTAACACGAATTCTGGTGTTTCTGGAACTCACCCATTTTCAAATTATTTCTAACTGATTAACCTACATTTTTCTCCCTTCTCTTTAGATTTTTCTATCGAAAGAGAGAGAAATATAAGCCAATCAGAAAGTTTAACAATCACCTGATATGTTTTTTGTAGCTTCTCAGTTGATCATCTTAACTTTCACATTTTTTCTGTTCTTATTCTCCTTGGTGTGAGCATCATATTTCTTATATTCTTATTTTATTTTGCACTTGCAATATTTTTTGTCATCATGTTGTTCCATTGAATATTATGTTTCATCCTGGTTTGGAATTTATTTTTGTTTGTCAAATTTGGTATATAAATATTTCATATTAATACATGATTTTGTATTTTTTTACATGTTGTTTTTCCAGTGTTGTGAAAACAACATGTTAGGCTAGATGGTTATGTAGTAGGCAAGTTCTTGTAATTCAAGTGACTTCAAGGTTAAAAATGATGTTAGGGTAAAAGATTACGACTGTTAGGGAAATCTGTTTTTTATGTACGTAACTCCTTTAATAATACCCAGGAGATATTCAAATGGGTAACTTTGGCTACTGTCTGGGCAGAATTTTTTTAGTCAGAATCCGTATGTTTTATGCTAAATTTGGACTTCCGTTGTTCCGTAATTCCAGGATTTGTGAGTTCAAGTGAGTTTGTAAAGTTGTGGTTGGTAAAATTTTGTGTAGCTTACAAGGTTTTGTTTGTGGCATGTTACCACCCTGGTTGGCATACCATAAAAGGAACATTACAATGGAAAGATATTTGACCGAGACATCCATAAAAATTGTTTTCAGCCCTTATTCTTCGTCCATATACCCCTCTTAAATACAATTACACAATTACAATAAAACTTTGTTAGTAGGCTTTTCAAGGGACCAAGATGAAAAAACGTATTATGCGACAATAGTATATTACACACCAAGGTTCAAAAGTGAATGATTACATGTGAGGGAGTTTGCAAAAAAACGCAGCGAGTGAGCAATTCACAAATTGTGTAAACACACTTTTGAATCTTGTTGAGGAAGATATTTTATATAAATAATAATCAGAGAGTAACGAAATAAAGGCCCCAAAATTTAATAAAACAAATTAAAAACAATTACTTTAAAATATTATTTTATGAGAAAAAATTAGAGGTTAAAAGAATTTCGGTATGATTAATAATTACATCCGTTCAATGTACCCAACAAAACTGAGCTTATAGTTCGTTTTAAAAACTGGACAGTGAATTTAGAAACGTGAGACCCAAATAACAGGGTCAAACCTGTCTGAAAAAACATATTGTGCAGAAAAACGTCTTACCCGGGAATTATTACACAGGTTTGGTATAACAAATCAAAGGACCATAGCAAAACAATATATTTTGCTGCGAGAGTGCGAAGTGAGCAATCCTTGAGGAGTTGCGATTTGTAACATGAGCTACAGGCGAGTGTTGTAAATCGCGTGAGTAAAGGTCACTCATATAGCGTTCGAGTTACGAACGCTGCAATACATACTCATACGTGATTTGGTAAGGCGTACGATTAGTTGGAATGAGGAGCCAAACATTTTCGTTGCAGGAGCAAATACTTGTTATGCTCCCGCTACTGACTTGACTTCTGCTCCAGCTAAAAAATTTTTGCTTACTGGTTGGAAATTATACATTTTGTGTCTTGAGAACAGAAACCTAATCGTGCATTTTGCTGTATATACAGTGAAAAATTTAATATGTAGGAAAATGTCGTTAAAGAGAACGTAAATTAACTCGGTTTGACTACAAAACCAAAATAATTTCCCATTCAGACATTCACTAACTCCCCCGTAATCTAGTTCGTCATCAGTTTCCTCATCATTCGTCATCCCTGCAAGCCATTTATTTTAATGTCAAATGAATAGACTATGACTTCTGAGTAGGCGAGTATAAAAGTTGGGCAGGTACTTAATTAAACACACGATATTCTCTCATTTAGTCAGAATGTGTCTGAATAATGGCTGACCAAAAGTGAATTTGCGCTGGAAAATCATTGAATTTGATGGAGTATTTATAAAAGAATCTAGTTCAATTTTCCCCCATCTTCATTATTGAACTGCATATTCTTACATTGGAACATCCTTTGTAATAGCATCTGTGTTACTGAAACTGGAAAAATTTTTCTGATGGGCGTGGGAAATTTTAAATTTGGCCTTCATATCAATCTGATCCATACATGGAAACACTCGTCTAGCACCAATTGGACGCAAGCGAGTTGCAGCTAACTTTCTGAAAGATTAAAAAGTGTTACCAGGGTTAATAGCCTACTTACATACTTTTCCATAGATAATTATATACGGAACCATTTTTCCAATTGTTTTTTACCTCACTATTTTCAAATCTGTGAAATCATCTTCGTATTTCTTGATGAAATATCCGTAATCATTTTCAGCCAAATTGTTTTTGAAATCAATTTTTATTTCGTAGCTCCTTTTGGCTTCCAACTTTTCCGCCAGATTAATAATATATTGATCGTTCTCCTCCTCATGTCTGTGGTTTAATATTTTAACATACGTCTCCGTGGAGTCTCTAGAGGGGAGTGCCATCCTGCCGGACATGAAAGATAATTTTACTCAATATATGGTTTACCGAATTTCTTACCTGATCAAACACCATACGGAGAAAATTAATCGCCATGAAAATTATTGTCTGGACAAGTAACAATTCCTGACGATTCATGAGATCTAAACTAACATCAACAAACTCCATAATCCCAAAAGAATACCCACCTGCATTTGAAAACAGTAATTTTTAATTCTACTCACACCATCATGATGAAGTTATCATTCACCTTCCTCTTCCCTTCCTACGTCTGAGGTATGCTACCATTTGATATATAAAAAAAAAAATTAAACTGCAATTTTAATTTGGAAGGTTCCACCATACGGCTGGCCATAAATATTCTTAAAATTTTTCTGGTCTGTTACGATTCCCCTATCAGCTCTGTTACACAATAACATCACTAGGCAGTTCTTTTCTTTAATTCTGCTACTTTAACCTATTCCCATGTTTTCCTACAATTAACCATCTCTATGATCTAGCAGTACAGATTATAAGGTATAATAATTAAAAAATGGAACTCAACGGTGACAGTATTAAATAAGATGACGTGGAAGAAGTAATAAATCTTCAAGATAACAAACCAGTGTTATGATGGAAAATACTCACACCTACCACAGCAGTCCATTTTTAACCTGCCAACAGTATAATATGTTTTTTTGTTCACACTTTTATATTGAAAAAGAAAAGAAATTCAAATATTTAAAGGTTCTACAATTATCGGAGTTCGCTTTTTCTTTTAACCTTTTAATTCATTCTGCCAATTTGAAACAAGAATAGAAAGTAAAATCAAGCTGAAATATTACAACTTCAACATCACCGCCATATATGATAGCTACTACGACTGATCATCCAATGGCTCATAACATCAAGTTCTTTCAACTTTAAATTAAGGTCTTAACTTTGGTAACTATTATGTAGAAGTTTACTCATCCATTTAAATGTAAAGAAGATCGTTTTATCCAAAATGTAAGGCCTTTTACACATAATTCAAGGAGAGTTGTGTGAAATACCATGAGGAAAGAACTCATGGTTCTATGTAAGATGTAAGCAAGCTTGTTTCATGTCATTTTTCCTTTCCAATCTAAGACATTGATATTTCTTGCAATCTGCGATCTTAGGCTGTCTATCAAAATTTTATCTTTTGACTATTTAAATTTTTTGATTAACCTTTTTAAATAATCATGTGACTAATCATTTTCAGACATCACACAATGTTTGTAGATGATATGTTTAAAATTTTGTTGGAATCCATTGGTTGGTTTATGAATTACCTACCTACCTATAGTTACAAATTTGGAACTATAATGGAATTTGATCAAATACAATTTGATGCTAATGAAGTCTTTTAGCAACAGAGCAATATGCATTGACGAAATTTTGATAGTTTATTTTACAATGTTTGAGGATGATGTGGTTGAAATTTCATTGAAATCCGTTTGTTGATTTATAAGTTTTTTTTAACTGTATCTGTTACAGATAAAAATCTGGATCTCAGAGTAATCTGGTTCAAATAGCCTACAACTTGTAAACATATTTTCTCCGAAGGGAGAAATACTCGGTAGTGAAATTCATTATTTTGATATGTTTATAAATGTTTGGGGATAATGTAGATGCAATTTCATTAAAATCAAATCATTCCTCCTAAATTATTCTCGAAACTACTTTTAATGACCTGAAATAATTCATCAATGATAAGACCTGGTAAGAATAAAATAACAGAATGTCGAAAAAAAGTTAAAGAACACCAATTTTATGCAATCTTAACAGAATGTTTACGGATTTTAGCTGCATTTGACATGACTGAATTCTTTAAAGTTTCTGTGAAATCTGTATAGTTTTTATGCGGAAAGTTATTCAATGGCAAAAGGTACAGATTCATAGATTACTGTATACTTTTACTGTACCTACCTCCAGTGGTACTGTAAAGTCACAGGGTATATGAATGAACGTTTATACAATTGGAAACATGCATAAACACTTGGTTTTTGGTCACTTTTTTTTCGTTGTTTCTGTACACTCTTTTGAATTCTCATCACTAATATCCGACAATTTAGCATTTTCTATTGTTACCTTATTTTAACTTTATTACAGGAAATAATTTACATAAATCAGTAGATTCATTCAAGAAAAAAACATAGTTACACTTTACAAGTACCTGTATTAAACAGGAACCTTTCACATGTCAAATACACCTCTTGTAACAGAAGTTTCATAACAATGTAACAGAAAGCCAAGAATTTCAAGAACACCTAACCTAGTTAGACAACTTGTCATACCTAGGGTATTATTTTTTCATTTTTTCTCTCGATTAAACCCCTTTCATCACCTCCAAGAATAATTTACCTAGGTAAATGGTGAACCAATAAATTCACTATGCCTTTGCACCTACTACTTATAACTGGTTTCTTTTTAACATTCTCTCTGTTTTTAGACATGTATCTATTCTACATAACATGTTCATTATTCTCATTTTCCTGCTTATCACCCACAAATTTTGTTCTTCATGTGGGCAACAACACAATTAGTAATTTAGGATTTACGTCTGTATGTATTTTTAGAATATATTATAGTGCAATAAGGTGTTAAATTTTCTATCGGAAATAGCCATCAGTGTGGTTCCTTACCTAGGTAACTAAATTGTGATTATCTCAATATGTAAGTACTTATGCTTAGGAACATAACAAGGAACATAGCAAAAGTTTGAAATATTTTTAATTAATTTTGTTCTAAACCACTTCTCAAATATCGTAATTTTTTTTGTGTTGTTTCACATACTTGCTTATTTTACTGGAAAATATCAGCTATTTTGCCTAAAAATTCCATTGAATAATATCGCTTGTTGCCACCTCAAAAAAAGTTACCATTTTGAACAAAAAACCAATTATGAACTTGAAAGCATAGACAAAAGAAAAGAAATTGTTGTTGGATCGGATCTAACGGAGTAGCCTACTAGAGTAGGTACATCAAACAAAGTGAAAAAATAATTCTTACCCTGATCCAGAAGGTTGTTTGGATTCCTCATCTGATATGTCTGGTATCAGTTTTACAGTTACATCCTTCTCAATTATTTCCAAATCCTTAGAGTTGAGAATAATTTTATCTGTATTGTCATTGCATTCGACCTAGATGTAAAACAAAAATATAAATGAATGGTCAACCAAAATCATCTTTATGTAAAATTGCACCCTTGGGTAAAAAACATTTTGTGTTTTCAATGAGAATGTAATTACTTCATTTGTCAATAATTTTGGGCCCTTGGACTTGTTGAAATTTGGGTAATTGCTTTGTTTTCCCAGGGCCAGATTAGCATCGCTTGCCACTCTGTTCAAATTTTATATTGCCGCCTATAGCTATTGGCCCATATAATATGTTTAATATAATTATTTCCTTTCATATTTTTTGAAAAGAACAAAGTAAATAAATTTCCAAGCCCAAAAATTTTCTACCTCAAAAATTTTCCTCTCTGTTTGAACACACAATTTGCACTTTCGGTAGATGTGGCAATGAGTTTATCCCTTCCTCCTCCAATAAATGTGATGCTGTAGTGAAGTTATAGCTAAGACTTGATATGTGTGAAAACTTATGCTTGTACCTTTACTCTCAGTTAAATTATTTAGTGGAAATCGTGATATTATGACAATAAATTCTATATTGTCAGAACGTATAAAATTGTGAGCTATAAGGTTATTGTGCTCTGATTTTGATGTTCGGTTTCCTTAGATTTTTGAAACATAATGTCATTCTTAGTTTCAACATAGATGACACCAAATCAGTATTCAATTGCAAACTAATATGATAGGTACCTATTATTTTCGTGCTACAATAACGAGCTCAAAAATATAAAAAAATACAGTTTTTATCAGTGTTGTGACCAATAAATGCAGAATCAATAGGCCTAGATAAGTCTTCCTGTTTGGCATCCTCACTTGTAATCTTTTCTTATTCATCTTGATATAATTTGGCTGTATATTCATTGATGCATTATGAATTGTGGTATCTTAAGGGGTGACGCATGCGGCATCTCAAAAATTTCAAAACTAAATAATAATAAATAAACACTTTCGAAAAATCCCCATTAAAATCGACTGTCCGTGGTTTTAGATTATAAACATTATAAAAATTCTCTCGTAGCCTAGAATCTTAGGCTACGTGTATTTTTCTATCCGTTTTTTCCCCCAAACTTATACTAAATTATTATTCTCTCTCAAATATATCTCGCAGACTGGTTTCTTCATTCTTCTCACGTATTTCATGTTCTTTCATTTCATCTTTTCATCATATTTTTTCCTGTCACTCATCTCTTTGCACTTTTTCATTCTTATTATCTTTCACTCGTTCGTTACTCTCTCATTACATCATTTTTCACTCTCTTCACCCCTTGAAGAAACTGCCGCGGTTCCATCCATAATAAATAATTACGTATATTCTGACTCCCCTCTTCCCATCTTCCATGGTTGCTGCTTCAGTTGCTGCTGCGGAATCGGAAATTCAACCAATAACAGATTTCTTCATACTCCCACATTAGTTTTTTCCCTCTCTTTTTCCACGGATTATTTTCTCTTTATTAATTTTATTAAATATATTTTATTCACTTTCATTTCTCCGTTTTTCTGCTTCGGACATACAAATTTTTAATTTTTAATTTCTTGTTTTTCCACATACACTGCTCTCGTTTTTATGCAGTTGTATACATGATGTTTTATTGTACACGTCTGTCTTAAACAGACTAAATTTGTGACAAATTTTAAATGTACCTCTAAAATGTATACTGGTTTTTATTGTTTTATTATACATTTTAATTTTTTAACGATGTGTTGATTTGTTCAATCTGGCAATGGGGTAGTTTCTAGGTTTGTATGGTCCGCGGCCTTTGATTTAATAAGCATGTTGGTGAAAACTTTTGCGGACTTTGAAATAGCCGAAACATAGGGAAATTAAAATTTATTCCATAGATGGTCGAAATTCGAGTCCACAGACACCTGGCAGGCTATTCTGGGTTGGGTGGTGGTAATTCTGTGGGCACCATCCAGTGTAGGTGGTTTTACCAAATTTCCTGGGCATGGACAATGGTTGTATAAAAGTATTGGTTGGTTTTGCGGGTAGTAGGTGGCCGTTTGTGACCCCCCCTCGCTAACCACAGGGGGTGGCTTCTTCAAAAAAGAAAATCATTTCCAAGAAATCCAATATTTTTGAAACTATTGAAATTTTAAAATCAAAACCTTGAACTAAGAAAAAATACTAAGTTTTGAGTTGCCAGATAAGCCAGAATTCAGAAATCAAAAGAGTACCCTACATGTTTTCACCTACGAATCGACAACCTCAAAACCACATTGAATATTTATTTAATATTACCGCATTCTCTGTCCTATTTCTATTAAACATCCACGATAATTCATCTTATTCGTCTGAACTCAAATTAATACATTTCAAAAAATAATGCAATAATTTCGATACAATTCATTATTTTATTATCAAGCACTAGATATAATTGACACAATGCTTACCTTGCTATCATTTACTTTTCTTATTTGAACTATGAAAATATTTCTACTTATAAGTACCAACGCTCAGTTGTCATGAATCCACAACTGAATACGCAGCATCCCAATAACTGGTGAATAGAAGGAACTTTGATTCCTTTTTGTGGAACCAGCGAGACTGTCCTGATAGTGATTTGATAACTAACCGCACAAATTCTTCCTCCAAATATTTTAGGCTACTTTGTGATTTGTAGTAGTAGAAATGCGATAGACATAAAATTTTTTGAAGAAATTTTGAAATTTTAAAATTTCAGGTCACAAATTTGGATAAAATTAAGCTTTCTTGAAAATTTATTGGGTGTATTTTAAAACTATTGTAACCTGAAAATTTAAAGCCAGAAAAATAAGTGTTTCACTTTATTTGAATTTTTATTCCAATTCGAACCGAAACTTTTGGTCGTATTCCTTGAAATAAGGAAGTCTTAAAAATTATTATTTTGAAAGAAAATTTTTTTAAATGACTAAAATGATTTTATGAAAGCACCCGTGAACTTAAAATTACAACATTATGGTCGACTACTTCACACTTTTAATACTGTGGTATTTCAAAAAGTCAAACTAAACTGTGGCCCCAGCAACAACTGTACTTTACAAGAATAAAAAGACGAAATTCACACTGATATTCAAATGTGATTCAAAAAATAAATGTTTGTACTACCCAAACAAAACACAGAAGTAAAAATTTAGATGATTACAATATTCCTTTTTATAATGGTAAAAAGACTGATCAAAACAACAACAGAAAAACAAAGCCCTATCTCTTTTGCAAGAAATTAGAAGTTCATGATTTTTCCATTTTTTAAACAAGGATGATTTTGTTTTATCTCCAAAAGAACTAATAAGTTTGAGAAAAATGGACATAATCATTAAGAGAAAAAAAAATTAATAAAAATATTAGTAGATAATTAGGTAGTGGTGTAATATTATGAAGATGAAAAATAAGACTGGAGATCAAGCACTGAACCAATTTTTTTTAGACAATAATATCCCGTCAATTTAGAGGACTCCTAAGTGAAGATCAAAGGTTATAATACACAAAGTAGCTTAATGATGGTGGTATCGTGTGAAATTTAATGGAAAACAAGCCTTTCATTTTACCCACGGAAGTTGTCAGAGCAGAAAAAACAAAAATGACGTCTTGATGAGCAAAAGAGTATTTGGTGGATTGTTTTCCAGAAAGGGGAATTCAACTAATATTTAACAATAGTTATGAGAGAAATAATTTGCGAGTAGAAAAATTTGAAATTTTTGTGATGGTGAGAAGAGCTAATTTCCACAGAATGTTTCAGTAGTTTAGTGTCAAGCTTTTATATTAGTTTGAAAATTCTTTCAACTACCTATCCTAATAAATTGAGTATCTCCAATTTAGTCTATTCAGTCAGTTTTTCAAATGTTGATTGTAGAAACTCATCGATAAATGTGAAATTCTAAATTATAGAAAATCTATCTGGATTAAATCATAAATAATTCATATGCAATAATTCTTTGTTAGAAAAATCAATTTTCAATAGTTCTTAATGCATTCTAAAATTTGAAGGCAGCTGACCTTAATATTGATTCAAATTCATATGCAAATTTTTATGTGAAGGAGAGAAGAAAGGAAGAAGAAAAAGTGTCTGTGTGAGTAGATAGGTGGTTGTGTGCATGCGCACTAAGCATGCATACAACCATATCGCTTATGGCAGTCCATAAAATTTTTTTATCTCGATCACCATCTTCTTTTCCATAACTAAGAGAGAGATTTATTAATATTGTACTTGGAGGGTGATGGCGTACTTTTTTCTCATATAAGGTGAAGACATGGCAGCTATTAAAATGTGTACCACATTAAATTTTCAGCCCTCCAGAGCAGGTACTGATCAAGCAAACTTTTTTTGCACTAATTGTTCTTGTACCTGGGAAGTCATCTTCAATATGGACCAAATCTTCATCATCAAATATTAACAGTGTTAACAGGATACAACATACCTACCTGCTTATCGCGTACCTATTGTCAATTTAATGATAAGTAAATCGATACCTATACCTTTCTCATGCCTATGCATGCATATACTCTCGTTTCCGTCGTCATTCTCGTTTGTTATACTTATTGAGTATGATTAAAAAGTTTCGTTTTCTTGCAACAAGTATTTATTTATTGATTTTGCTCTCAATTTCAGTAAAAATTACTTATATTCTCGTTTTTATCACTAACATTTTTTGGTCCTTCGGGCCGGATTATTTTAATCCAGTATAAAAGTTCGATTTTCTATACAGTCTACTTATAATTAAAACTTTTTGGCGTCATTTTACCAGTAAAATATATTGTTTTCGTCTGTTTTCAACAATTTTGTGTCGTTTTTTCAAAGTTTTTTTTTTTGCTGTTGAATTCTGAAAACAAATTGTAAGTTGATTTTAATTGTTTATTTGCATTATGGAGCCTATCAAAAAACGTCGTCTTGTAATAAAGCTCAATCTTGTTCGCCTCAAAGATCAGTTGCATGAATTGGTAAAACAAAAATTTTTAAATATTGAAAATTTAAGTAAATTAGAAGCCATGCTGTCTGATTATCGAATTAAAAAGGATTCCTTTGAAGCAGATACCAATGAATTATTGATGCTTATGGATGAATCAGCCCCAGATTATACTGAACAAGCCAATTCTTTGTTAAAAGAAGTAGATACTATAAAAGATATTTTGTTCACCTGTGAAGGTAAGATTAAAGCCTTTCATAAATTATTATCTACAGAAGAATCTCGACAATCATTAGTTCCTGGTACAGCTGATCTAAATGCATCTATTCGTGGCAATACTAATACAAATCAACCTAAGCTCGAAAGAATTTCGATACCAAATTTTGATGGCGATATTTTAAATTTCCAAAGTTTTCGTGGGTTATTTGAAAATTTAGTACATAATAATTCAGAGCTTTCAAATGTTCAAAAATTATATTATTTAAAACAAGCTTTGACAGGCCGCGCTAAAGACATAATTCGAGACTTTGAGTTGGAAGATACTTCATATCCACAAGCTTGGTCGTATATTTTATCTCGTTTTGATAATAAGCGCTCTGTAGTACGTGCCTTATTTCGTAAGCTCCATAACATTAAACTTATCAAAGCTGAAAATCAAATTCGTTGTTTGTTAGATGAGGTTGATGTAATTTTACGTGGACTTAAGTCAGCTGGTGAAGAAATCAACAACACATTCTCTCGTTATATAGCTTATCACATTACGTTATGTCTCGATCCAGTGACTGCAAAGGACTGGGAAAATTCTATTTCCACTACAAAATCGTATCCCATGTTTGCGGATTTACAGAAATTTCTACAAATTCGTGCTTTTGCTGTAGAAGATAGAGCTGCTGACGTCGAATTAAAACCAAAGAAAGAGCAATCGGTTCAAAAGCCTGAGAAAAAGTCATTCGCTGTTACTGAGCAAGCTAAGCTAAAGTGTGTCGTTTGCAGTCAGCAGCATTTTTTGTTTCAGTGCAGTGAGTTTACGAGTAAGAAACCGGAAGAGCGTTTTGACATTGTTAAAAAGCATAAACTTTGTATTATGTGCTTTAACCCACATCATTCTGTCGCCAATTGTCGTTCGAGACCTTGTCCACGTTGCGGTCAACGTCATAATTCACTGTTACATTTTGAAAGTAAAGCCGGTGCGATCATTACTGATAAAAAGCCTGTTCCATTGTCGAGTGTTGGAAAGGTTAACACATCGGCACCAGATTCAGGGGAAAGTAAAAGTTCAAATACCTTTTCTGGTAATTGTGTGGTTGAATTGCCAGATAAACCTATCGTTCCAGTATCATCATTGTCTAATTGTCGTGCTACCAAAGACAAAATTATCCTATTGCCATCAGTCGTCGCCAAATTTCGTTGTGGTAGTATTTGTGGTCGAGCTCGTTTTTTGCTGGACAGTTGTTCACAACCAACTATTGTTTCGGACGCCTTCGTCAAAAGATATCGTCTTCCTGTTTCCAAAACAAACAACACAACTGCGATAAAGGGTGTCAGTTTGAATCCATATTTAACAAACGACTCCGTTAATTTGACTCTCATTTCTCGTGTCGAACCATTCAAATTAAATATTGAGGCTGATGTTGTACCTGCTTCCACAATGTCGTATTCAGTCACCTTCGCTCAATCACCTATGTTTAATCATCGTTTGAAGAATTTACAACTCGCTGATCCATCTTTATATCAGAAAAACACATCCATTGAAAATATCGACATCATCCTTAGTGCAGAGTATTATGAAAAGTGTAATCGCAATGAAACACTTGATATTGGAAATGTTACATTGCGTTTGACTCGGTTTGGCTGGACAGTTTCTGGTTGTATGTATTCGCAGTCGCCTATTGCTAAATCATCGTTTTTTACTGCGTGCACTACCTTAGAAATAGATCAGAACCTAAAGAAATTTTGGGAAATAGAAGACGTCGTGCAACAAAAAGTTCCATCTACTGATAATGAAAAGTGTGTCGAATATTTTGAAAAAACTGTAACTGTCGCCAGTGATGGAAAGTTTGTCGTTAGATTGCCATTTAAAGAAAATCGTGATGTCGTAGCAAATAATCG
This sequence comes from Ericerus pela, assembly GCA_011428145.1. Classification (NCBI taxonomy): domain Eukaryota; kingdom Metazoa; phylum Arthropoda; class Insecta; order Hemiptera; family Coccidae; genus Ericerus; species Ericerus pela. The sequence continues at coordinate 4,877 of WOFM01001512.1, read as the reverse complement.
TAAACGTGCCATTGCGAATCTTTTTCGAGTCGAAAATAAATTGAACGAGTCAACGAAAAAGGCGTATGTTGATTTTTTGGACGAGTACGAGAACCTTCATCACATGTCTCTTGTCCAGCCTGCTGTCGATGTTGCTTATCACATTCCTCATCGAGAAGTTATTCGTTCCGAAAGTACCACAACTCCAGTTCGTGTCGTCTTCAACGCTTCATCAAAAGGAAAAGGAGAGAAATCTCTCAACGATGTGTTGCATGTTGGTCCCTCGCTACAGCGTGATTTATTTAGCATCATTATCGCCATGAGATCGTACACTTTCGTGTCTTCAGCAGATATCGAAAAGATGTATCACATGATTTGGGTTCATGCTGATGACCGCAACATGCAGCGTATCGTTTGGCGTAGGTCAGTCAATGAACCGATTAAGGAGTACACATTAAATACTGTCACTTATGGAACTGAGCCAGATGCATTTCTCGCAACTAAATGTCTCGCTACAATTGCTGAAAAAATTCGTGCATCTCAACCACTCATCGCACATGCTATCGAAAATAATTTTTACATGGACGATTTGATTGTCGGAGCATCGTCCAAAAAGGAAGTTTTGGAGCTGCAAGATGGTGTACATAAAGCTCTCAAAAAGTTTGGTTTTCGCCTTCAAAAGTATTCATCAAATTTGCCTGACTTACTTCAAAGTTTAGAACCCAGCCTTCTTGCTAGCAGTTCAAATCACTCACTCAATCATTCAGTGTCATTACTTGGTATTGTTTGGTGTCTTTCAAATGATACTATTCGAATCAACGTCACAATTGCGCCGCTTCTCAATAATATCGTCCCAACCAAAAGAATAATTTTGTCAATCATTTCGCGCCTGTTTGATCCAATAAGTTTCTTCGCACCAGTCACTATCCGTGGAAAGCTGATTGTACAATCGTTATGGCTCGAGTCAAAGTCTTGGGATGAGCCAGTGTCGGCTTCGCTAAGTGAAGTTTTTAAAAGTTTTTGTCGCGATTTAGTCAATCTTTCGTCGTGCGAGCTACCTCGGTCATATTTTGAGAATGCGAGTATCAAAGTTCCACAATGTCAAATCATAGCCTTTAGTGACGCGAGTGAAAAGGCATATTGTGTCGTCGTATATTTGCGGTATCGCGATGAATGCGGTAATATTCAGTGTGCATTTGTTTGTTCAAAAACGCATGTTGCGCCTCTTAAAGCCCTCACAATACCGCGATTAGAGTTAAAGGCCGCTGTCTTATTAATCGATATCGTTTCGAAAGTTGCTAATGTTTTCAATATCGCTTTGAATAATGTTTACGCATTTACAGACTCAACTGTCGTTTTATGTTGGTTATCGCAACCTGCATCAACCTTTAAAGTCTTCGTTTCTAATAGAGTCGAAAAAATTGTTAAAGTTATACCGTTTAAGCGTTGGCACTATGTTAATTCAGCAAATAATCCTGCCGATTTTGGTACCCGTGGTCTTTTAGTAGATCAATTTTGTAATCATAAATCTTGGTTTAATGGCCCTGAATTTTTATATAAAGATAATGCTTTTACATATTTTACAATACCGAATCTCGATGTACAACATGCGCTCGAACAAAGAAAAAACGTATCAATTTTTACTATTGTCATGCCTGATTTATCTCTTATTGATAAGATATCTTCGTATCGTCGCTTAATTAACGTTGTTGCTTATGTATGGCGTTTTTATAATTGTTGTAAAAAACAGGAAAAGCTGCTTTCTTCCATTCTGTCGTTGGAAGAAACCGAACGTGCGTATTGTACTATTGTTAAAGTTACACAATTTGTATCGTATAATGTAGAAATCGAAACACTTAAGAATAAGTCACCCTTAAAGAAGAAAAGTTCGATACTTTCTTTGAATCCGTTTTTAGACTCACATGGGATTCTCCGTGTGGGAGGGCGTTTAGATAAATCAGCGTTTTCATTTAACAAAAAATATCCAATTATTTTACACGTTAAAAGCAATTTTTGTCGATTATATGTTCGTTATATACATGAAAAATTTTTTCACGCTAATCGAGAATTTCTATCAACGTATTTTTCATCGCAAATTTGGTTTGTAGGAGGTCGTACTAATCTATTTAAATTTGTAATTCGCTCTTGTATTACTTGTACTCGATTTAAAGCTAAAACTATGTCGCAAATAATGTCGCCACTTCCGCTAGCGCGTGTAACCATTAATCATCCATTTACTCATACAGGAGTTGACCTTGCTGGTCCATTTGTTTGCAAATGTGTTCGTCATCGCACTGTTAAAACGATGAAAATTTATGCCGTGGTATTTGTCTGTCTCACCACGCGCGCAGTGCACATCGAAGCTGTATCCGACCTCACAACCGATCGATTCATCACCAGTCTTCAGAGATTTGTATCACATCGTGGCATCCCTGCCAATATATATTCTGATAATGGCACCAATTTTCAAGGTTCAGCGTCGTTTTTTGATTGTTCCAAAGAAAAGTTAGTTGATTTTGCCAATGCTGAAAGATTCAATTGGACATTTATACCAGCCTATACCCCTCACCAAGGTGGCATTTGGAAGGCTGCTGTGAAATCAGCAAAATACCATTTGAAACGCATAATCTCTAATCATTCCCTCAATTTCGAAGAGTACAGTACTTTATTTTCTCGAATTGAAGCTGTGCTAAACTCTCGTCCGCTTTGTTACAGCAAACACCTCGAGCAAGGTGAAGCTTTCCTAACGCCTGCGCACTTCCTAATTGGTCGCCCAGCTACTGCCATACCCAAGCTGGAAGATGAAGTTCTCGACATTGCTCCTTCGAAACGTGCTCAGCTGATAAAAAGTCAATTAGTCTCATTTTGGAACCTTTGGAGTAAAGATTACATGTCCCAGATGCAGACCCGTAACAAGTGGAAGGCTGTCCAACCTAATTTAAAAGTTGGTGCTGTCGTATTTGTTAAAGAACCTAACTCGCCACCGTTTTCTTGGCCACTTGGAATTGTCGAGCATGTCTATCCGGATGCAGATGGAAATGTCCGCAGAGCCGACATACGTATAAATGGTTCGAGTCGTCTGCGATCTATCTCTTCCTTGATTCCATTACCAATAGATGAAACTGCCGTTTCATCCGGGGGAGCCTGTTAACAGGATACAACATACCTACCTGCTTATCGCGTACCTATTGTCAATTTAATGATAAGGAAATCGATACCTATACCTTTCTCATGCCTATGCATGCATATACTCTCGTTTCCGTCGTCATTCTCGTTTGTTATACTTATTGAGTATGATTAAAAAGTTTCGTTTTCTTGCAACAAGTATTTATTTATTGATTTTGCTCTCAATTTCAGTAAAAATTACTTATATTCTCGTTTTTATCACTAACAAACAGTATAATTAGGATGACTATAAATATTTATAAATTACTATAGTATTAAATAATAAGTCTTGAATTAACACCCCAGTAATAATGGTATTACATTTTGACCAATTTATTAACAATTGCTCAGTAAAAAATGTGGTATACGACCCTGGGTGGCAGAATCCAACCCAATACAGACCAGCATAAAATCCCCAAAAAACAACACTCAATTAGTAAACCAAGACCATCTCCACCAACAGAATTTGGTGAAGACGCGAGTTAAGGTCCAAAACTAGCTCTGCTAGCCAGGTGATCGTGTATACCACTTTATATCATGCAACAAAAAATGGAGAATAATATTTACTAAAAAATATCTGATGTCCAAGAAGGCGTCTCCAGAAAAGATCCCATCCGAGTAAACCTCATTTTATTTTCTCAAGCTGCACCATTACCCGCAGGTAAAAATTAAAACATATTAAAAAAAAATACATTATGTATTGAAAATTATTTGAAAAAAGATATACAAATAATAAGTTGACCATCACTGGTTGGTGACAAAATGATGGATGAAAACAAAGCAGCAGAAAAAGTACAAAGGAATGTGTTTTAAGTTGCTGCTTCGTGAAAAAAGAGTCGGAGAAGCCAACAACCAGAGTTGTTAAATTGTATGTAATACAATACCACAACTACCACCACCAACAGGGAGTGACATGTGCTGGTGGTGTAGGAAATAAAAAATAAAATAAACGTGAATCAACCGGAAGAGGGAGAAATTATGCTTGTAATATGTACCTAGGCTGTGGTTAGCCTAGCCGTTGATGCTCACAGCATTTATTATTAAATGAGGTTTATTTTATTATTTCAAAAATTTTAAACTTATATTATTTTTGGGGGTGGCCGCATCCCATAAAAATCAGGTCTTGGCATCACAATGTAAATGATTGTAGATTACAACATACGGAAACTTCATGAATATAATATAATTATTGACTAGTTCGAATATCTAAAAATTTTTCTGATCATTCGATGACTGAGAAAAAGGCAGCATCTTTATTCCACCATCTTATTGCTCCATTTTTCTTAATGAATTTTATTTTGCCATGGTCTTATTGCATTGCATTCACAGTTTTTTTTCACAAATGCATGTGTTTGTACGACTCGTGTAAGAATACTGAACTTTATTGTATTAATCTAAATAAATTTTAAATAAAAGTACAGCCCATTTGAATTCGGCATAAGCACTATACAAATATATGGGTGGAACAGAATTTTTATTTCTTCTTGTGGTAAAATGCGTTTATTTTGATTTTAAGTTATATTATTATGTATTAAAAATAGATGTAATAAAGAAATATCACCTTTTCATTATTTCAAAGAATAATTTTTTCAGCATATTAAATCTACTTCAGTGCATCTGTTTTTAATATAGGAATGTACCTAGTTATTTGTGATACGAGTGAATTAGGTTGGTGATTTTGAACAGAGTGTGATTTTTGCAACATGAGCCAAAGGTGAGTGATGCAAATCACG
>WOFM01001511.1:0-16269 GCA_011428145.1 Ericerus pela | reverse complement strand
GTGTCCAAGGTCTATATTATGACGGACTGTGTGAGGAGGTATATACTTACCAAACTGATGCAAAAGTGCTGAATAAATCCACACAAAATACAAGCAAAACTGAGGCGAGGTATAACTTTTACTTTCAACAAAATCATTAATTTAGAGATATCAGATAGGTATGAAAATAACTGAAAAAAAAATGTATATACCCCTTTTTTCACATTCTTTTTATTACATTTTATAGTTAAAATCAATTTTAAAGATCTAATTAGTTTTCTTAATATTTGATTAAAAGGTTGAAATATACCCACTGACCAATCAAAATTTAAAAAAATTCAAAGTTCCCTATTGACCAATAAGAAAATAGGCTGGAAATGAAATTTGCTGTTACATAAATATGCAACATGACCAAGCACCTGTCACTTGAATTTTTTGTATTAGTATTTCATCATTATCAGAAACTATGAAGGTAAAGAAGAATTGTGGAGGATTGAAGCGAGGAGAGAAATATGGGCAGATATTAAAGATTCGCACTGAAAAATATTTGCAGTAGAAAAATCGAGAAATAATTAAATTTTTGAAAAAAATGAAACCGACTGTATTAGCAACATAAAACATAATGAACTAATAATTATGTTGAAAACAAGTTTTCTAGGTTTTGTAATAGTAATTTTTTATAAAATTAATTTACAACTAACGCAGTCGCTGGCACAAATATCTTTCAAGTTACATACATACATACATACATATATATGTGTAATATATAAAATGCAAAATTTTTAAATGAAGCAATTAGGTTTCATTATTTATATTTCTCTGATGCAATTTGGTAAATTTAACATAAGCACAAATAGCTTTTGATATTAATAGAAGATCAATACTGGATTGAAATCAATAGGCGAGTGGAGAGTTTTCAACACATTAGGTATATAAGTAATTTAAACATTCTTAACAATTAGTACCCCAATGTTTTAAATAGATGTAATAATGTTGTGTATTAGAATATTGTTAAATCTATGTTAAATTTACCACAAATTGCATCAGAGAAATATGTATAAAATGAAATCTAATTGCTTCATTTAAAAATTTTACATTTATATATACACACCACATAGATATGTATGTATGTATTGGAGAAGTCCGAGATCTGGACCTTAAATAAAAATTATTTTCGACAAACATAAGACAGAATAATGACGTCACAAATTTAGACAAATTTTCGAGAGACAAAATTCGAATTCGGACATTATATTATCCGAATTCGAACTCGTATTCAGATGACGACATGAAGACAGAAATAAAATCTAATTCTCTTGCAGGCAATTATAACGTATTTTATTTCAGCGACAACTAAGCCAAAATCAGACAATTTCAGACAATAATTTGGTTCGATCCGACAGACTGGCGCCATGAAATATATAGTAAATGAAGACGAATCGAACGACAGTGAAAACCCATCGCCGGACATGAATGCAGCCAACCTTTTTTATCTTTGCTCGCTCCACGCTTTGCTTGCGGTTTGCAGTCATTTAATACTATATTATGCTTTATCAGTCATCCACGTGCGCTTTTGCCTATTGTATGTCGACGTATATTAATTTTAAATATCTGTAATTTCATTGGCTGTAGACATTTTGGTAATTCCTCTCGCTTATATTATCGACAATCGCATGTTTGAAGGCAATTAACAGACAATAAGTGGGGAAATTTCATCGACAAGAAGAACCCATTTGTGAAGACGAATTCTAGTATCAACTCACTCTCGTGTCGTTCGCGATTTTGTACTGACGATACCCGGTACTAGGTTCGTGTTTACAAATGAGTCCTTCTTGTGTAGGCGGATAGTAGCAGGTCCAAGTCTCAAGTCGTAAGTCTAAGTCCTCACGTTAGGCAACGATATAAGTGTACCATCCACGGATGTAGAATATGATTCAGCGGATCTACCTTGAAGACAACTAGGATAGTAGTTTGTGTTCCGATAGGTTCAGTTGAAGACAAAGGCTAATTAGGGATGTTCGTTCGTCACGAAGGATCAGTAGTGACGACACGCAAGGCATTCTTAGTTTCGCCAGTTGACATATCGCACTTCAAGGCGATCTTTTGAAATACCTACGAGGTAAAGTAACCGTCGACAATACGATCAGATGGAGTTCCTGGCATCTGCTAGGAGGGAAATTTGGTGTGTTGAAGACAAATTTCAGACAAGCTTGGTTCGAGATGACTGCCTTGCTCTGTCAAATAAAGGCCGCGTAGAGCCTTCTTTCGCGCATAGTGGATTTGATTCCATCTATGTTAGTATTTCTCTCACCTCACCCTCATCTAAAACCAAAAGCTCCGAGACCTAAAGTTTCATATTAGGAGTCTTTTACACAACATAACCATCACTCATGAAGACACACAATTAGGTGAAGACACAACTACTTTTTGATGGTTTCTCCTACTTGTTGTCTGTAATAGCTTTTTTTTTATCTTTTTATTTTTTCCGCTACATACTATGCTTTGTTCCGCTTTGTCGACACTATAGTTCCTTTGTAATTATAGTCTTTGACAAAATAATTCTGCTGTTCGTTTTTGTAGGTTTCGAACCTTGTATGGATCGAAACTTTGTTAGGCTTTTCTTTCCACACAACTTAGCTTATTGCTGATTCGTCATATTAATTTGCTGAGGTATGAAGACAAAAGTAAGCTGCGTTTTGCCGTGTCTGATGAAGCCTAATTCACGTCAAGAAGAATTCAGCCGTAGGACATAGTCATAGTCAAAAAATAAAATGTCTTGAAGACACAAGTCAAGACCCCCCGAATCAGTGTTTCGGCGGTATGATGTCCTAACTTTAGGACATTATGACGTCATTAGCATTTAAACACCACTATACATTAAAGGTTGACTTTATGACACGTATGAGAATCGATTTCATTTGCCTCACATATTATTGGCGACTGTGGCAGGGATCGATCTCGGACGCCTCATAAAATATGGCGACCGTGACAGGACTACTAGTTTTACTAGTTAGCCCAGAGACACGAAAATGCCTAAGCCTTCCGTTACCTACAGGCCTACTTCTATTTGAATTCTTTCGACACGAGTTAACTTTGAAGACAACTTGAAGTGAATTTCGTTAACTTCATTCAGCTTACGACATGTCTCATAGGTTTCAATGCCGACAACATTGTTTTAAGTTTCTCTCTAGTAGATCGAGTGAAGACAAAATGACGACAATTTACTAATGGAACTCGAAGTTAGTAAATCTTTTTCGAAAGAAAAATCTGTCATTTTATCAAGGTTGTAAACCCCCGATACTGGGTTTGCTGGCGACCGTGATGGGGCCGTTTTCTCTTTTGGCCTCATCAAAATTCCGATAGATGAAGACAATTTCACCTTCACCTTTTCCATCTATCGACGTAATTCTCAGCAAATTAAAATCAGCAATAAGCTCATGAAGACATGAAGACAAACAGCAGAACACTCACACTTGTTTTCCACATTCCGTTTCCATGTCACCTCATTCTTATGCATTTCTTATATTTCTTATGTACTTTTTATTATGTGCCTTTCTCTTATGTATTTTCTTATGTATTTCTTATGTGCCTTTTATTATGTCCTTTTATGCATTTCTTATATATTTCATTTCCATGTATGTTTTATTACATCGTCTGTGGTGACAGACAAATTTGACAAAGAATTTTCAAATTCTACTTTTTCCCTTTTTCCCCTTTTTGGATCCTTCCATTCCTCACGGAATATGAAGACATGAAGACAATTTCTACGAAAATGAAGACAAATAAATAAATCGAAACTTGTGATTTTTCGAATTTCGAAAACTCTAAATTTCTCCCCAAATGACGAGAAAAATCACAAGAAAAAGACCATAATTCGTAAAATTAGTCAAGTCTCGAAACTTCCATTTGGTCTATGGAATAGAACTTGTCAAAATTTGCAGTCATTCAAGTCAAAATTCAGTTGAAGACAATGGAATACGAAATATATGAAGACATGAAGACAAAATCACAATTTTCAACATTTCATGTTGAACAAGTTTTTGCAGCAAACACTTTTACCCCGCACAAAATTCGAGTAGAATGGGTAAAAAAGGCGAGAATCCTGAAACACATGAGATAAGACATCAGAAGACACACATCTCAACTCAACAATGGATTGGATTTTCCAATCAGAAGACACACGTGGACAAGGAACACACTTTTGCAATCAGAAATCATTCAACAGCTCTACCTGGAAGCAGAAACATCTACTCTTCAAGTAAGCAAGACTTTATTTAATTTATTTTCAAAGTGTTTTTGTCAAAATGTTCGTGTTTCTTTTTATACTTTGCCGCTTTTTATTAAACATTCCGCGATTCGCGATGTAATAAGAGTGTGCCTTTTTCCGCCTTTTTCAATTTTGAAGACAAATCTCATCTTCAAATAAAATTTTTTATTAAATTTTATTTATTTATTTTTTTTTTGAATTCGCTTTTTCGAAAAGTGTGTCGACATTCGCGTTTTCTTAAAAAACCAAACCTTTACTTTGGTATATCCAAACTTGTAGTCAGTCGTGCGTGTTTCGTAATTTTTCAAAATTCGTCTCCGCGCTCGAAAATTTAAATCGCGATCCGCTCGTACTCGCGTAAATCTGAAAACAAAAGTCAAAGCAGATTATCGGTCCTCGACAACAACCTCCGAAGATCCGGAATCCTCTGCAGACACAAAAATGAGTAGTAGCACCACTTCAGTTGCTAATTCATCTGACGACAATTGGTGAGTTTTTACATATTTTACTACCCTTTTGTTCAAAGTGTTTTTGGTCAAAGTGCGACAACTCGATTTTTTATTTACGACAATTCGAATTTTTTATTTTATTTTTCGATCTTTCGAAAAACATTTTCGTAAAATATTTCGAAAATTTTATTTGACAATTTGTTCGTCGATAGTAATAGTATATTTTTACCATTTTATTTGACGACAAACATTTGAAGACAACTTATTCTCGTATATTTCTTGTATACTATTTTTATATTTATTGTATACAATATGAGTGAATCTGGTCAAGATAATAATGTAGACGAACTTGCCTCAAATGATGAAGACAATTTGTTAGGATTAAGTCTTACCACTCTAATCCTATGACGACAAATCAACCTGTAGTCACAACAGTAGCCACTGCTGCAACCAGTCATTTTAGACAACTTTCAAGTTCTGATAAGTCTAAAATCCCTGTAATGACGACAACCTCATATATTCCTGGTAGACTCAATCTACCACCTTTCAATTTTCCGCCACCTCAACGGTTGAAATCATATACACCAGGCTATGTCCCACCTACCCCCGAACAAGTTAGGCTAGCCGCTCTATGGGATCAATATGTTAGAGAAAGTGCAGCGAAAATGGAAGAAACAGACAAGGAAAATTTCATGGCTAGACAAGAAGAAAAACGCCAACCTTTGACGACAATGCAATTAGTTCAAGTCATTGAAGACATTCATGGTCAGTTAAGACAAGTCACTAAACAAAGAGACGAACTACGTGAAGTTAGACAATTTAATCGTGACGAAGATATTAGAAGATTGCCGACACAAGAAATTCCTTTCAATGCTGTCAGAAATCAAAGTATATTGTCGACACAACATGATGCTAGTAGCTTCATTAATAATACTTTGTTAGACAATACCACTTCTTTCGACAATCGTGTCAGATCTCAGTCGACATTGAATCATCCTTCAGTTCACTTTTCCGACACATGTACGTCATCTCATTGTCATTCAAATCCGCAAATTTCTTCAAATATTAGCCAAATGAGAAACATACCTGCAGACACAAACACATCTGTTCCTCATTGGATGACAATGCCACCACCAAAAATCAATTCCACATCCTATGAAGACAAAGAAATCACCCAAGGCATGGCGACAATTAGTATAGGAGGAAAACAATATTCTATTCCTATAAATAATGAACTGACAAATCTCATTTCTCGAAATGAACCCTCAGTAATTCCGCCATCCACATCGCAATTTAATTATTCGAATATTGAAAACAAATCTCGACACAATATGACGACAAACACCAATTATTCGAATATTAAAAAGCCAAAAGTTCAAGTTTATAATGACGATTCAGATCAGGAAGACTTCGGAGAATATCCTCAAGCCTATAAACCCCGAGATCTTGAATTGTTAAACGCCTATGAAGACAATACTTTAAGTAGCAATTTAGCTTCAAATAGTAATGCAGGCAATCCAAATGATAGAGAAAACTCCTCTCGAGTTCTCGATCCAGTTCATATGAAGCCATATACTGGAAAATCAGACACTAGGTTACCAATTACCTTTATTAAGGAATTTGATGGCCTAACTAAGCATATGACAAACGACATGAAACGTGCTCAAATATTCCAAACCAGACTCGATTTCACTAAATTCCCTGTAGGCAGTACCCTTCCGTTCAATCTAGGATATGCATTGTGCAGACAAAGATTCCTAGATACTCAATGGTGCATGACAAGCAGAACTAGGGAAGTGAAGACAATCGAAAGTTTGAAATATGACAGCCGAACATTTGTAGACGAAGCAGATTTTGTGACACACTGCTATATTAGACTAATGGAGACACAAACCGTTACGATAGGACAAATCATCTCTATTTTATGTCCTAAAGTTCCATTCCATCTTAGAGCTCATCTGCGAGAAAAAGATTGGAAAAATGCTCAACAGTTTGCCAACAGAGTCAGATATCTACAAAATCTTTATGGAGACATTCCTCAACTTCCGAAACAATTAGTTCAAAAGTCAGAAAGTCACGAAACTCATCTTCCACGAAGACCATTCTTCAAGAAGCAAGACACAGATGCAGTCAAAAAGACAGATTTTGTCAATAAAATTGATCGACAAGAATCTGACAATGAAGACAAATCTGAAGACAAATCTTCTGAAGAACCTTCGGGAAACGACAATCAGCGGCTGTAAGTACCCATACAGACCGCTCATCTAGTGAAGACAAAAGAAAAGGGTACAAAATATTCGGCAACAATGGCAGAAAGAAAAGACCCGAACCTGAATTACCAGCGAGATGGAAACATTACACTGTTTATGGCGACTCATCCATTCTCTCTTGGTTAAAAAGATCGATCCTTTCTAATGCACATCGGCTTGGCGACAAAGAAGACATTTATTATCACACCAAAAGTCTTTCACATTTAGAAGATTTTATAGTCAAATATATTAAACCTGACGACTGTGTAATAATCGGTTATGACGAAAGATTTACTTCTGGTAAACATTTCGACATTGACGATTTCATTGAAAAATTGAAGACACTCATTCATAAAATCTTATCTGAATTGAAGGCAAAAACATTAATCATGACGACAGTTTCTCCTAATCCTGAAAGTAGACATCAAAAACTTTATCAAGTCGAAATCAAGAAAATTAACCGCAGAATATGGGGATTGAAGACACTCTCACCGTCCCTCTTTATTCTCGATTTAGGTAGACTATTCGCAACACCACTAGGTATGGCTGATGATCTAGGCAGTCATAGACTAAGAGACATATCAAACCTTATTGGTAAACCTAGAACATACACTAAAAATGAAGTCATAGAAATCGACACACTCTTAGGCAATTTAGTTAGCGACAAAATTGAAAGAATGGAGACTGATCCAGAATATTTCAATGAAATCACTGAATTTCCTGAAGACGATTCTTCTGACGACACAGAAACCGAAGAATTGGATACTCAAAAAATTGTCAACCTTGAAGACGAATTTATTGAAGACGAAAACATCGATGTTATTTTAGCAATCAATGAAATTGATTACGATATAATAGCTAGAGTTGAAGACGTTCTAGATGATGAAGACACAAAAGGAGTTGACGACGAAATGGGTGAAAATTTGACGACAAAATCTGAAAACAATTTCAATGTTCCAGCTAGATATGAAGTCGAACAATTTATTCCAGCCTTCTATATCTACTTCAAACTTGGAACTTTGCAGACAGAATACAAAGCTTTTCTAGACATCGGTTCACCTTATTCTTTCATCACTGAAGAATTTCTCGATGAACTAGAACAAACTCATGTAGACACAACTTTTCATAAGTTTAAACTCCCCTCAGTTAGGATAGGAGGAGCTATAGGTAAAACACCTATAATCATCAAAGGCACTCTCATGTTGGAAATGGATATTGAAGACACTGAAGGCAAAATCCATCCATACACAACAATAGTCAGAATTGCCAAGAATTTGAACACACGCTGTATCTTTGGTAGGACATTCATGTACGAATACGACATAATTCCCCGGATAGCAGACAGAACCTTCACAATGCTATCTCCCAAAAGAGACAAATATCATTCATTTAAAGCCGTTCAATTAGACAAATCAAATAATATCTTTCAAATTAGAATGATGCCGACAATTCCACTTGATATTGAACAAAAAATCAATAACATCGTGAAAGAAGCGGAATTACCACAAGTTTTGAAGACATTATTCAGAGACGTACTATATAAAAATCACAAAGTTTTTGAAAACAGAATAGGCAAGTGCAACAAGTATACCCATAAACTCCTAATGCATGAAGACATTCCCGAAATGAATCCGAAGGAAAGACCAATTCCCCAAGCGTACCTGGAGGAAGTTGAACAAATCATCCGAGGATGGGAAAATGAAGGCATTATCAAAAGTTCAGGATCCAGATACATTTCTCCTCTGACAGTCATCAAAAAACCATCGGGAGAACTAAGACCTTGTATCGACAGCCGAAAACTGAACAAATATATGTATATGAGTGGCGACATTGTACCTCCTATCGACGTATTGAAGACAAGATTTTTAGGAGCGACAATTTTCACAAAACTAGACATCACCAGTGGATTTTTACATATTCCACTAGATGAAGACTCACAACAATATGTAGCATTCAGGTACAAAGGACACACATACATTTTTACCAGAATTGCTTTCGGACTCAAAGACTCAATGCCAGCTTTTATTGCAGCCATGCGAGAAGTCTTTAGAGGTCTCGATTATTGTGTAGCCATATATGTTGACGACATAGTTATATTTTCCAAGACACCCGAACAACATATGAAAGATTTAGACATGGTTTTAGGAAGAGTTGACGACGCATTTATGAGACTCAGATTTGAAAAATGCGAATTCGGTCTCTACCAAGTCAAATTCCTAGGCTACATAATCAATGCAGATGGAGTCAAACCGGACCCAAACGAGCTGAAGCCATCTACAAATTTAAGACACCCAAAAACAAAAAAGAAGTGCAGTCATTTCTTGGTGTAGTCAACTACTACAGATCACACATCGTGAAATGTGCTGAAATTGGTGCACCACTTTACAATCTTCTAAAAGACAACGCCACTTTTAAATGGACACAAACTGAACAACAAAGTTTCGACACATTTAAAAGAGAAATAGGAGAATGTATATTGCAGGCACACCCAGATTGGAATAAGACATTCTATATCATCACTGATGCGTCAGAATTTGCCATATCAGGGATGATAATACAATACGACGATGAAGACAAACCTAAAGTATTAGCTATGGTAAGCAGACTCATTAAGACATCAGAACATAATTACCATGCTTTTGAAAAGGAGTTGCTAGCAATCGTTTACGTCATTCGTAAGTGCGAATATATTCTTGTAGGCAGAGAAATTCACGTGAAGACAGATCACAAAGCGTTGAAACATCTCTTCACAGTCTCCGATGTCTCACCTCGAGTCTATCGCTGGAGAGAATATTTACAATGCTTCGACATTCAGTCAATTGAACACATCCCTGGAGTCGAAAATGTAGCTGCAGACGCTCTCAGTAGATTCTGTGGATCTCAACCTGTAAAAGACAAACGAGAATGTATGACACTGACGACAAATCAACAAATTGAAGACATACAAAATCAGTTGACGACAATTGGAAATCTAATTGCAGATGAAGATGAAGACAAGTCTATGCTTTTCATGATAGGCAACCCCAAAGGTGAAGTCACTGTCACTGAACTCATGAGAAACATAGTCACGCTGCAAAAAAGATGCCCTGTAATTAGGAAACTAATTCAGAAAAAGTCACCTAATGTAGTCATTCAAAAAGGTATTGCATACTTTAAAAACCGTATTGGCAGACTTAGAGTATTTGCACCTACAATTATGAAAAGAAGACTCATTGAATTCTATCATACCGATCATTGCCATCCTGGTATGAGAAAGACACTCGACATAGTTAGAAGACATTTCGACTGGCCTTATTGCAAGGAAGAAGTCGAAAAATTCGTGTCAAAATGTCTAGAATGCAGTCAAGCTAAAAACTATAATAAGACATTAAAAGGAGAGTTTACTCCTGTAACTGCAGACAAACCTCTCGATATGATAGCTATCGACATCTTTGGTCCATTACCTGCAGGCAAACACAAACTCACAAAAATTGTAGTCATCATGGACATTTTTACCAAGTTCACAAAATTGTACCCGACAAAAAAGGCGAGTGCCAACATTTGTGTACAAGCAGTAGAAAAATTCATGAGAGACCATGGTCAAGTGAAGACAATCTTATCAGACAATGGTACTCAATTTAGATCACATTACTGGATTGAATACTGGAGGAAGAAGAATATTGAGACAAGGTTTACCTCTATTTATACGCCATCTTCAAATCCTGTGGAGACACGTATGAAGATCATAGGTGACTGCTTGAGAATCTTCTGCCCGACATTACACAGTAGTTGGTGCCTCTTCATTGACGACATTGAACACAGATTAAATTCAGTTGAACACTCAGTCACGAAGTTTTCCCCTTTATCTTGATGTGTAAAGTCAAATTCGATGTAGATGGAGACCCAGTCTTAATCACCAACGACGAATATGAAGACATAATCTCACAAGCTAGGGAAAACATCAAAAAGACACATGAAAGACGTATATCGCGACATAATAAGACAAATTACATCACAACCTTAGAAATAGGCAAACAAGTTTTTATTAAAAACCATACTCAATCTTCTAAGGAACAAGGTGTTGCAGCCAAACTCAATCCAAAATGGCTAGGACCTTATTTCGTTGTAGACAAAATAGGTAAATCTACTTATAAACTCAAAAATAGAAATGGTTATGAAGTCATTCAGAATATTAAAAATCTGAAAATAGTAGGGAAAAATCCAGTACCTAATATTATAGATGACGACACACCCTCATTAAATGAAGACAACATCATTTTAAAAGAAACATCAGAATTAGAGCCTCGAACATTACGATCGAACTCTAATTCCAACTAATAATTGTTTCACACTTTATTATGTTCACAGTTCCTCAACTATGCCGACAAAATCTTGGTCCGATGTCCAAAAAACCATCGTAACCAATGTTGCCAAGGTCCAAGACATTGTCGTCAATACCTTCAAGAAGACATCAATCTTGAAAAAAGGCATCGTTTCGCAACAGAAACGAGATGAAGTCGATGAAGTCATTAATTCCCTCGATCATCTGTCAGACAAAATCGATTTACTTCGATTGACAGTTGATTCATTAAGACAAGTTAATTTGACGACAAACTCTATCGACATCCCAAAATTCCGACAATAAATGCCGACCAAATGAAGACACTTGTGAAGACAGACATTTGTATTTGTGTAGACAGCACCAAGTTCGAAAACGAGATGATCGAATTCCTCGACATCACCCTAGGCGAACTTGATGCGAACCGCAAGCTGCTCGACAGCCAAGTGACGACACTGGAAGAAGCAAGAATCGTTCGCGATTTTCTGAGACACCATAACGCGACAGCGACACAAACGATTACGACAATTATTAAGACAATCGAAACAGAAACGAAGTTAAAGACAAGGCTCTCGAAGCCAATAAATCATAAATATTGAAGACACCGACGATTGTCTTAGCATCGTTACCGACGAGATGGAAATAATTGAAGACAACTTACATAAAACAACTCTTCACCACCACCGATCCCTCTTCGTTTCTTAGAGACAAGCCGTGAAGATCCAGAACTGGAAAAGTTCGAACAGGCGGAAAAGGTAATGAAGTCATCAGCTCCATCAACATCGCTACGTCAATTCGACATCCGTTACATCTGCAACATATAAACAGGTGTTAACAAAACCTGTTAAGACATTCACAATTGTCGACAATAATAAAATGACATTGAAGACAGTTCAATCTCACCCCTGTGGTTAAGGTTAAGAAACCAATCCCATCAGTGTCGACAAAACCTGTGAAGACATCATCATCACCATCCTACGACAATCCACGATCAGTTGACGTCAGCTACATCTCGTATCTGGGATAGCAAAATTGGTCGTTCGATCTCAATCAGCGGACGATCGATCCGTATATGCAGATTACTGATCTGCTAAAAGTCCTGCCGACAGTCTTCATGACACACGTAAAATAGCATGCAGACCTATGATGAGACAAAATATACCTGTACCTGTCAATGCTCATTTCGATTGGCATATGAAGTATTCGGTCTGCGGATCTGAATTCTTCGATCGTGACGACAAACGAATCATGAAGGTGCAGCCATATACATTCCATATTCCATATGGAATGTTCAAAAACTTCAAAACAGACAAAATAATTAATATCAAAATCAAACTTGAACACAATGACGACGCAGAAATTGATTTTGATATCCACATTGTCGACACATCCACGTTCCACGCCAAACACATTATATTAGGCCAAGACTTCATTCGACAACACGTGTGGTGGGCAATTCAAGACAGCCAGCCCCACAAACGGGTTATCACCGAACAAATGTTGAAGTCAGGTTTCAAAACCGGCAAAATATGCATGATTGACGACATTGGAAACGCTTCTGTCGACAAATGGGAGAAGAAAATCTACCACACGTCATAAAATTTTGAAGACAAAAATAATTGTTAATTTAATATAAATTTACGTAATTATAATATGAAGACAATACTAATGTAATATAACTTTTACTTACTCGTAATTTATTTCATTAGTAATCCGTTTCCAACTAATTAATTAGACAAATTCCACGTGAAGACAACACACATTGTAAACTCACGATGTAGAATGAAGACAAAATAAGACAAGTCCGTTTATCTAACTCAGATAAACCCGGACTATTTTCCATACCCGACAATCATAACTAGGCCTGATCCCTAGATATAATCACTACCGCACAGAAGATAATTTTCTCTGACGACAAAGAATCAGAAGTCAAGACGAAAATACGATTAAAATATCAGTCATATAATGTCATTTTTGAGTGAAACACATAGTTCTATCGATGTTCTAGACAATTTGTAACACCATTTTGTCAAAACCACTGTTGTTATTGTCGACAATTTCATTTAAAGTAGTTTTATTCCTATTTTTATTTGACGACAAAATTTTTAACATGTACCAGCCACAACAAGTATGCAGTCAGTAAGTAGAATGAAGACACAAGTATTATAATAAAATTCGACACGTGTAATTGTAGTTTCCTTCTATTCATTAGTTCCATCACTTTGCAAAACTGTCCTACATGCCGACTGTTAGCTGACGCACGCCCACTCGAATTTGCTCCAATACAAAATCCAATTGTAGGAAATAAAATTGTTTCCTATATGACAAAAGAAGAGTTAATGGATGTGCTACCCGAGGTTTCGATCATTTATCTCATAATAGCCACAGGACCATATGCGAAATACGACCCTAAGCCGACAACTGTATTTCTTGATTGGACGATCCCGTATTCAGTGTGTGGACAAGATTATTACGATTTCATGGATCCTCTTCTTGTCACAGCTCCCAAATATTCTTTCCAGACCAAATATGGAATGTTCAAAAGTCATACTGTCGACAAGAAGATTAACATCATCTTACAGCCCGAACACAATAGCGCCCTCTATTTCGACCTTGATGTGTATGCTGCTCCACAAGGGCTCTTTAATAAAAAATACTTCATATTAGGACTCGATTTTATCCAGAGATATGTATGGGCTGCGCACAAAGACGATCACATTCATAAACCGAACGTAACACAGGAAATGATTGCTGCGAATCTCCAAACTGGACAAATAGCTCTTGCCGACAGCCTTCTCAATATCTCGCTCGATAAATGGGAATCACTTGCCTACGATTCAAATATATTATAAATCTATGACAACAAACTTATATTTTTTTTTGAAGACAATCTTATTCCTTTTGTATTTTTATGTAATTTTTGTTCCTAAGTTTTGTAATTCGAAGTTATTAAGTTTGAATTTCCTTTCATTTTATTATTATATTTTTGTACCATGTACATGTTTCGTCTCCGTCATTTCCTTTCCTTTCAGATGAAGACACACTTTTTCCTTGCAGACAATCAAATTTACTTGAAGACATAATTTTTATTTTTCCAGGTAAATCTCAAACTCCAAAATTTACCATACATTTTCCGGTCCAGTTGGACAGTCAAAGTGTGGGGGGGGGTATGAGAAGTCCGAGATCTGGACCTCAAAATAAAAATTATTTTCGACAAACATAAGACAGAATAATGACGTCACAAATTTAGACAAATTTTCGAGAGACAAAATTCGAATTCGGACATTATATTATCCGAATTCGAACTCGTATTCAGATGACGACATGAAGACAGAAATAAAATCTAATTCTCTTGCAGGCAATTATAACGTATTTTATTTCAGCGACAACTAAGCCAAAATCAGACAATTTCAGACAATAATTTGGTTCGATCCGACAGACTGGCGCCATGAAATATATAGTAAATGAAGACGAATCGAATGACAGTGAAAACCCATCGCCGGACATGAATGCAGCCAACCTTTTTTATCTTTGCTCGCTCCACGCTTTGCTTGCGGTTTGCAGTCATTTAATACTATATTATGCTTTATCAGTCATCCACGTGCGCTTTTGCCTATTGTATGTCGACGTATATTAATTTTAAATATCTGTAATTTCATTGGCTGTAGACATTTTGGTAATTCCTCTCGCTTATATTATCGACAATCGCATGTTTGAAGGCAATTAACAGACAATAAGTGGGGAAATTTCATCGACAAGAAGAACTCATTTGTGAAGACGAATTCTAGTATAACTCACTCTCGATTTTGCACTGGCGACACCCGGTACTAGGTTCGTCTTTGCAATGAGTCCTTCTTGTGTAGGCGGATGACAGCTAAGTCCAAATCACAAGTCGTAAGTCTAAGTCCTCACGTTAGGCAATGATATAAGTGTACCATCCACGGATGTAGAATATGATTCAACCGGGTCTACCTTGAAGACAACTAAGATAGTAGTTTGTGTTCCGGATAGGTTCAGTTGAAGACAAAGGCTAATTAGGGATGTTCGTTCGTCATGAAGGATCAGTAGTGACGACACGCAAGGCATTCTTAGTTTCGCCAGTTGACATATCGCACTTCAAGGCGATCTTTTAAAAATACCTACGAGGTAAAGTAACCGTCGACAATACGATCAGATGGAGTTCCTGGCATCTGCTAGGAGGGAAATTTGGTGTGTTGAAGACAAATTTCAGACAAGCTTGGTTCGAGATGACTGCCTTGCTCTGTCAAATAAAGGCCGCGTAGAGCCTTCTTTTGCGCATAGTGGATTTGATTCCATCTATGTTAGTATTTCTCTCACCTCACCCTCATTCAAAACCAAAAGCTCCGAGACCTAAAGTTTCATATTAGGAGTCTTTTACACAACATAACCATCACTCATGAAGACACACAATTAGGTGAAGACACAACTACTTTTTGATGGTTTCTCCTACTTGTTGTCTGTAATAGCTTTTTTTTTATCTTTTTATTTTTTCCGCTACATGCTATGCTTTGTTCCGCTTTGTCGACACTATAGTTCCTTTGTAATTATAGTCTTTGACAAAATAATTCTGCTGTTCGTTTTTGTAGGTTTCGAACCTTGTATGGATCGAAACTTTGTTAGGCTTTTCTTTCCACACAACTTAGCTTATTGCTGACTCGTCATATTAATTTGCTGAGGTATGAAGACAAAAGTAAGCTGCGTTTTGCCGTGTCTGATGAAGCCTAATTCACGTCAAGAAGAATTCAGCCGTAGGACATAGTCATAGTCAAAAAATAAAATGTCTTGAAGACACAAGTCAAGACCCCCCGAATCAGTGTTTCGGCGGTATGATGTCCTAACTCTAGGACATTATGACGTCATTAGCATTTAAACACCACTATACATTAAAGGTTGACTTTATGACACGTATGAGAATCGATTTCGTTTGCCGCACATAATATTGGCGACCGTGGCAGGGATCGATCTCGGACGCCTCATATATATACA
>WOFM01001507.1:0-42868 GCA_011428145.1 Ericerus pela | reverse complement strand
TATAATTTTTACAAGCGTTTAATCTCATTCGGGAGTTCGGGACTCTGGCTTCTGTGCATGTGCGTAGTGTTGGCAATTTTTATTTTGTCTTTGCCTATCGATATCACAAGAGGCTCGAGATTATTATTATTATTATTAATAAGGATTTAGCGACGAATATGAATTCTCTTTGATTTGTCACTGAATCCTAATTAATTTAAAGGAGACGAATCCTGATTAATTTAATGGCGACAAATCCTAATTAATTTAACAGCGAAGAATCCTAATTAATTTAACGGCGACAAATCAAAGAGAATTCGTAGATGATGAATTCTATTCGATTCGTCGCCGTTATATTAATCGGGATTCATCGCCGTTAAATTAATTAGGATTTGTCGCTGTTAAATTAATAAGGATTTGTCACCGTTAAATTAATCAGGATTCGTCACCGTTAAATTAATTAGGATTCAGCGACGAATTAAAGGTGAAGTTAGTGAAGTTAAGTGAAGTGATAATGGAAGTTAAGATTTTACGAATACCCTTTCTTTGACTCAAATGTAAGCCAAGTGCGCCTAAATTGTGCTATGCTGCATTAGCCAAGTAAATAGTTCAGGAATAAGCCTCCAAAAAACCTTTCAGACTATTTTTCTGTAACTACAGAAATGTATTCAGGAGATATCTACAAACCTCCTAAATTTTTATAGTTCTACAGGAAAATCTGTAGCAACTTTTTAAAGCTGTAGATTTTAAAGAGTTTGGCTTTTTTTGGGAGATACATTTTTGGAGTTGGCAAGTTGCGTTTTTATTTTTATTTTTGGTTATCATTTATCAGTTACCAAAAATATGAATAAATGCGAAATGATGTACTGATCGAAATATAAATAATGAATGATGTGACATTAGAAATGATTCAACTTTTTATTCTTGATTATGTGACTTCAATTGAAATACGTTGGTTGAGATATCCCACATCACAGCTTAATTTTTACTCAACAATATCCTGTGGACTAGATTTAATCCATGTCATTTGAATCATATAATCCAAATGAAATTTTACGGAATCTTTAAAACCAAACGTACAATTTCAAACATACATTCATAGGATCTTCTGCTAACATATGTGAAAATTTCAAGAAAATTTCAGCTGAATCTCACATTTACTACTTTGAATATCACTGAAATTCTGTAGACAATGAGTCATTCAGACAATGTTAAGTCAGTCTAGTTGAGGAATTTCTGTGATATCTCAAAAAGTAAAGGTTCGATTGTCACCAAATTTTCATAGAATGTTCAACTAACCTATGTTGATGTCTCGGCCAAATTTCAGATTTTTATAAGCTATGGCTCTCTGGGAATTGCTCTCGATAACTTTGATTTTGTGTAAGTTCAATGGAAGAAAATAGGAAGAATTATTGGTATCATAGTGAAAAACAGCTTCGTGTGGAGATCATTCATTCCTAAAAATAAATAGAAATTCACCACTTCTTTCTCGGAAGTTTCACCAGTATTTTCTGGAATCTGAATCGTTTCAATGTAAATTTAGTCTAGCTGTTCAGCTACTTACAACATATTTAATTGATGATAAATTGATAACACACTCCATTTCCTAAAAACCTCCTAAGCCTACAAAATGTTGTTCGGGCGGCTACCTGAGATTTTGTAAACCTACAGAAAAAAAAAGCTACAATGATTACAGATTTTCTTGTACATTTGCAGTTTCACTGGTCGCCAAAACTGACTTATTGCCTGAATACGTTTCTGTAGCTAAAGAAAGATCACCTGAATGGCTTTCTATAAGATAAGCTGGAGAAACCAACAGAATATTACAAATTCTGTAGTTTCTCTAGTCACCTGAACAGACTTTTTATTAGTGAATTTTGCTAGGCTTAAACTGCATGTGATTATTATGATTTGTGACAAATGAAGTATGAATGAAATATTGCGATCTTAATTCTCGAGCTATAAGAATACCAAACGATATACCAAATAAATATATTGCTGAAATTCTCCATCTTGATTAAAATTAACAAAATTTTCTTCTTTTCCACATCTGTGCTCGGTGAACTAGGTACTTTTAGTTTAACTATCTGTATTCGGGCGAATCATTCGCCCAATCAATAATTCTTGGACCACCTTCAATTTTTTTTCTTTTTGTAACAGTAACAAAAACCCATCAGTTCAACCATAATTAGTCCGGACTCACCTTTACTGTTTTTTTCCTTCACTCTGACGCCCCTTCTCAATTTTCGAAAATATTGATGCCCTTCCTTCATTTTGCTCATCAAGCTCTTTCTATATATACCTTTTTTATGGAAATCCATACATCCGTTCTAACGAAAAATGGAGAAATAGGAGCTGTGACCATTATTAAAATATATGACAAAAATGACTTGAGTAACCATAAGAATTAAATCAATAAAATCTAAATTTGAAGAGACTGTATCGATATTATTTTTGAAAAATTTAGTTTCTTTCATAATAAAGTGTATCGCACAGTTAATTAATAATACTACTAATTTTTTAACTAAATAACAATACTCCAAATTGTTCTCTAAAGGTGTTTCTAAATCGGTGGCCATTTACCATTATCAATAATTAATACTTACTTTAAACGGTACAAAGATAACGCATACTCGATCACCAGCCTCATTAGTCTCTGCGAATAAAAAACAAACTCATCGCGCGCCGTTTCCCTATTTCTGATAAAGGTATGTAGACCTTTGATCTGAGGCGTCACAGGAAGTATAAATAACGATCCCGGAAGTGGTTGCCCTTTATTTAGCGTAACGAGAGACTCTCTAAGTGCGAATCCTCTCTGAAAAAACGAAATAAACATTGATGAATACTGATGAGGAAGGAAAAGTAACGCAAAAATATATCTTCTGCGCATCAGCCGTGTGTATTTTCCAAAAGTGTCAAATTTTGTAAAGGCTACCATTCAAAACGAGTTGACTGATTTCGCTTAAATTCAATATCAAACCAGTCCCTAAGTCTCCAACTACCATAAAAATTTCCAGTCAAAATCTGTTGATTTACGGGATGACAAAATGGTGGTTTTGCAAAACTTTGAGAAACCCTCCTTCCGAAACTAGCGGATGAATTTCAAAAATTTCAACACGAATGTGTAGCCCACGAAAGTTTTTAACACTATCCCAAGTTTCATTGTCATAGGTCAAACAGCGGAGGCTGCACAGACTCCCTAAAAGTGGATATATATATATGTAAGTTCGTTTCCAGGTATTCCACTCGATCTAATTTGCACGTAAATAAGGTTTTGTGAACTTGTAATCAAAAGCAGAGTTTATTGACATGATTAAAATACAGCAGTGAAATTAGAAAATTCAAGATTATTATACACAAAGAAACGAACGAAGATACGACTAAGTTTTATCTGTCTTTCTGAAACGGCGATTAACGGACGAATGAATGAATGAATGAATTTGATAAATGAAATCGACGTTTGTTACAAAGGGAAAATAGTCATGTTGAGTATGGTCAAAAATGATGTCATTTAACAAAGGATGGTCGAGTCGATAATACATGAAATGACATAACTTAAAGATAACAAGATCGGAACGGTAAATATTAGATAGTCGAATTGTGTCGATTTCTTAACATGGGTCAAACAAAAATAAACATTACAAATTCATGAAAGAACGAGAGTAACAAACAAAATTGTAGTCATTTGAATAAGAAGAGTGTTCTTTTTACATCCCCATACCCTGTAAACAAAAGACATTAATAAATAACGGACGGATACAGCTTCGAAACATGGTAAAAATTCGATTCTTGCTTCTGATAGCCGGAGTCAACCTGAAAAATTGAGCCAGAGATTTGTTGTAGAATTTTGTATGGTCCAGTTCTGATTTAGAGGATTACCATGTAAAATGAATACGAGGTCCCCTACTTTGAAATTACTTTTAACTTTATTTTTGTCAAATCTTTTCTTGTTTATATTATGGTTTTTACATGAATTTCTGAATGCGATTTCTCTGTCTTTTGCTAAATCCATTACGTTATCTCCGAATTTGGAAATTACTTTAATTTTTACATTGTTCATTAAATAGTTCGGAGAATATTTAGTGACAGAGTGTATGGTGTCATTATATTCGTTTACGCATTCTTTTAGTAAGAGGGACCAAGATTTCTTTTTATTTTAATATTTTCGTTTACTTTACATCTCAGCCTGTTGACTAATGTCTGATTGAGTCTCTCATTAAGTCCATTGGAAGATGGACAATCTACTGCCGTAAAAATCAAGTTTATTTTATTTTGATTAGTAAAATATTTAAATTCTTTAGAATTCAGACCTCCGTATTGATCGGCCAGTAGATTTGAAATTTTATTTCCTTTTTTGAGAGCTATTTTTAATAAAGTTATGAAATCTTTAGAATTTTGGGTTTTGGAGGTCAGTGTGAAGGCAAAATGAGTAAAGTGATCGACTAATAAATGACAATATCTTTCTTCAGAGTTATTTTTGGCAAAACCTCCTATAGTGTTTATGGACATATACTCAAAAGGTTTCTTAGCTGGTCCAAGGTGAGAAAGATGTCCAAATTTCATAGGTATTTGGCTTTATTTTTTGATACAGACGGTGCAATTTTGGCAGAAGTTTGTTATAAGTTTGTTAAAATTTTCATTATAAAAAAGGGGAAATAAATTTAACCGAATCTGGTTGGACGCTATGTGTCCAAATTGTAGGTGTGTTTTTTTTATTATTTCTTTCGCAAAATTGTCCGAAATTATTATTTTTTCTTTTGTTCTTCTATGTTTTGAAAACATTACATTATCTTTTATTATTACATTATTATCTTTGAGTCTTTTAAAATCATTAAGTGCCGTTTTTTGATCTTCTATTATCTCTTTTATTTCAATGAGATTGACAACTTTGAGTTTGGAAGAGGCCTCAAAATGATCCAAAATGGGATTGCGAGACAAACAATCCGCTTCGTTATTTGTTTCTCCCGGCACGTATTCTATTTCAAAATCAAATTGGGACAGCTGAAGCATTAATTCTCCAAGTTCATCATCGAATTTTGAATTAATTTTTAAATTTTCTAAAGGCTTATGGTCAGAATAAACTTTAAACTTCAGTCCCAATAGTCGATGTCTCCAGTACATAAGGGCTTATTTTATGGCCAAACATTCTAAAAATACTGCTTTTTTTCTTTTCTGGGCCTCGTTAAGTTTTTTTGAAAAGAAAGCAGTTGGTTTGAAAGAGCCGTCATCTTGTTTCTGTTTCAAAATTGCACCTATTCTTTCCAGACTGGCATAAGTTTGTACAATTGTTTCCCTATTTGGATTAAATATTGCAAGACATGGTTCGGAACATAATAAATCTTTAATTTCTTTGAAACTTTCCTCACATTTATCGTTCCATATAAAAGGTGTGTTTTTCTTTAATAAATTATGTAAGGGGGCCAGAATTATTGATGAATTAGGTATGTATGAACAATAAAAATTTACTTTACCGAGGAATTGTCTTACGTTCTTCTGATTTTTGGTGGTTGGGAAGTCCCAAACCGGTAATACATTATCGAAAAAGGGGTGAATAGCATTATTTTGAATGTAGTGACCTAGATATTTTACTTTACTGTGTGCGAGGTCACATTTGGTCAGATTAAGTCTGAACCCTTTTTCATATATAGATGTAAAAAGTTTTTTTAGGTGTTCTATGTGATCCTCGAATGTTTTTGAAATAATTAAAATATCATCTATATAATTCACACAAAAATCATCTAGGTCTTTTCTCTTTAATATGTTTCTTAAGATTCTTTGAAAAATTGTGGGGCTTGTTTTTAATACAAAAGGCATGTTTTTCCAATTGTAATGTCCAGTCTGAGTCACAAAGGCTGTCTTGTATCTGTCTTTCTTTCTTATTGGTATGGACCAGAAGGCACTATTGATATCGAGAACTGAAAACCATCTACAATCTCTAGCTTTGACAATTAAATCCTAATATGGGGAAATGGTTGACTCTCGGGGAAAATTATTTTATTTAATGCTGAGTAGTCGACACACATTCTATTTTTTACTTTCACCCCTTTGGCGTTTTTTTTGTAAGCCAAAGTCACAGGAGCAGCAAAGGGTGAGGTCGACTCCTCAATCACATCAGCTGCAAGAAGCTTAGAAATTTGGCTCTCTATCTCTCTTTGGTCGATGATATTGCATCGATATGGTTTGCGAGATACATACTTATGTTCGGTTAGCTTAATTACAGCGTAATAGTCTGTGACTTTACCGACGTCGTATTTACTCTTTGCAAAAACATAATCATAATCTTGAATGACCTTTCTTAATTTCTCTTTCTTTTTGTCATCTAAATGTTCTAAATTTAACTCTGTCTTGGAAATTTTTACATTACAATTTTCTAGTCTATTATTTTCTTCATAAAAAATTTCAGTATTCTTTTTCTGTTTTTGAGAAATTTTTAGGTTTTTGTTTTGGCAAAGGCTAAATTCTCGAATTAGGTCTAAGCCTATTAAAATCGTAATTAAATTCCTTTTCATCAAGAACGAAAACATAAACTTTTTTACTTTGTGAAAAAATTTTAACTTTTATTTTAACTATTCCTAAAACTTTACCATACCTGCTGATCATCCGAAAAGATTTATTGACGAATTTGAAAGCCTTGACCTTCATGGAATTGATCAGGTTTCTATTGATTATAGAAATATTCGAACCTGAATCATAAATTCCTTTACAAAAAAGGTTATCATTAAGGCATAAATTTAATTTAATCAGTGGGGGGATTTAGTTTTTTGATTCATCATCAGAAGCAGGGTTTTCAATTTCTAATTTATTTATTGTTTTTTGATTATTTGGCTTATTTTTGAACCAACAAAGAGCTTCCGGATGGTTATTCTCAGAAAAGCCTCTTTTTTCACAATTAGTACAAGGTTTCTTTTCTGCACCACCTGACTTTCTCTCATGTTGGTTATTATTATTATTATTATTTTTATTTTTATTTACGATTTCAGATTTATTCATGTTAAAAGTTTTATTTTTATTAGGAAAAGTTTTGTTTTTATTATTTAGGTCATTAATATTGTCTTCCTTTAAAGAATTTTGTATATGGACAGGAAGTCCTAAAACTATTAGATCTAAAATTACTATGTCCCGCAAGTTTCTATCAATTTCTAATAATAATTTTTCTTTTTTTACAACAAATTCTATATAAGAGCCACTCAAATACCTGTAGTTGTAGGCATACCGTATTGGCTTCCAGGATGAGTCAGCAAAAGTGGCGATGAGATCAGCTCTCCAATCGGACCATGCAGTGTTTAGTCCAAGTTTTTCAATTGATGGTGAACCAATCAGCCATCAATGTTTCTAGGCTGCTCTTGAAGACTTCGATTTGTTTTTGGCCATCCAACTTGAACAGCTGTGACTCTCTTTCAAAGGCGTCGCACCAGGCAATCACGTTTTTGTTCTTTGGAGAAAATTTTTCTATCAGGAAATGCTTCATTATGCTGGTCACTGACTCGTCTTTCTCTCTTTGAGGTTGTCATCAATTGATCGGCATCTTCTTTCAGTTTTGATTGGTTGGAGGGTGAAAACTCTAGTAACAGGTAGTCTTTGAATACAAAATTCTCATCAGTGTCTAAGTATAGCTTCGCCACATCAGGAGGGATGAAGACATTTATGGTTCTGTATTGTCCTCTCGATCGCAGGACTGATGCAGCACTCTTTGGAGGACCTAAGGCCATAAGTTCTTTATGGAGTGTGGCCCTTTGAAGTTCCTCTGGAAAAGCAAACCAGATTCCATCACCAAACAAACAAATTTTCTTTAAGTTGACTGTTGTTGTTTTGTCGGTACCCTCAGCCATCATCAGCAGTTGTATTTTGGTAGAAGACATCGCGGAAGAAAAAAATCTGTTTCGAGTTTAAAAGAATTTTCTAATTTGTAAGTTCGTTTCCCGGTATTCCACTCGATATAATTTGCAAATAAATAAGGTTTGGTGAACTCGTAATCAAAAGCAGAGTTTATTGACACGATTAAAATACGGCAGTGAAATTAGAAAATTCAAGATTATTATACACGAAGAAACGAACGAAGATACGACTAAGTTTTATCTGTCTTTCTGAAACTGCGATTAACGGACGAATGAATGAATGAATGAATTCGATAAATGAAATCGACGTTCGTTACAAAGGGAAAATAGTCATGTTGAGTATGGTCAAAAATGATGTCATTTAACAAAGGATGGTTGAGTCGATAATACATGAAATGATGTAACTTAAAGATAACAAGATCGGAACGGTAAATATTAGATAGTCGAATTGTGTCGATTTCTTAATGTGGGTCAAACAAAAATAAACATTACGAATTCATGAAAGAACGAGAGTAACAAACAAAATTGTAGTCATTTGAAAAAGAAGAGTGTTCTTTTTACACACATATATATATACATAGCGTACAGAAGAATTTGAGTGACCTATATATTCGTGATCTACGACTTAGGATCGGCGCTTTTTCACATGTCCAGTCATGGCACTGAATGTAATAGTTGCATTTTCCAGGAAAATACACTAAAATGAGAAGATACTTCATGTATACCTGCTGCAGTTGAGAATGAACGTGCTGTACTATTAATTCGATTGCAACAGTATTCTCACCACCTCTGGGTACGATAATGTCAGCGTGCGCCATGCCAGGAGCGATATAGTGAGAGAAAGCCGGTTTCACGAACTTCAAATACTGCTTGAGTACACTTGCCAAATCACGACCACGCTGAATTATATCACGTTTCAGACGTCTCGCCAGTCGTACATCGGCATCAGTGTCTACAAAAATCTTCATATCTAACATCTACAATGAATATAAAAAGTGATATACGAAATAATTTTACGAGATAATTCCATGCACACAATTAAGCGGTGCGAACAAGTCACGAACCTTTGTAACTTCTGGATCATGAAATGCAAGAATACCTTCAAATATCACAACATTGGCACCGTACATAGTTTTCTAGGAAGTAAAATAATAGAAAGTGAAATTAATTGTCTACATTAACAGGTCTGCGAGAGTCGCAGCTTGGCTATTTTTCTTCCACATTAACGTTTTGACCCGATCTCCCGATAGACTCTACAAAGGGCCAAAAATTAAATGAAATAATGTGAAATTTAAAATTTAGTTTTTAGAGAAATACTTATTTTTCAAGTAAATTCACAAATACTTGCTCCATTCGATGAATAATTAAGTAAGTTTTCGCCGTGATCGTACATAATTAGATTATCAGATCATTGTTCAAAGAGAAATTTCTATATTCTGACGGTAAGAAAGATCATGATTATATAGATGATAGTTTGTAATAAATACATGGATATAGAAAATGATTAATTGTTTGTCGAGACAAATCAGTCTACTTTTAGGAAATGTAAGTCTGAAAATATTCTTACAATTGGAATTTAAGTGAGTCTTTTTTTAAATGCTTTTGTTAGTCAATTTTTCGCTGTAATTTCGGATGAATTCGAACTTGTTATTAAATACGATTAATTCAGTTTTCAAGGCTACTTTTGGAAGAACAAAGTTTCCGTCGAACTTCATTCAAAAACGAAGTTTTTACTCAAACTGCTTTCGTAACCTCAGAAATGCATAAAAAACACTTACAGTTCTACTTTCGCGCGAGTGGGTAACAAAATTGTAAATAGGAACGTCAACTTTCTTTCCCTCCTTTAGTCGGTGTAAAGTGGATTTCAAGAGATCAAAATCGAACGCGTCTGGATGGTCGAAATTATATTCGCTTCGAGCAGAAAGAATTTTCTCTTCATCATTGAGCACTCCCTAGAATCAAGAGTAGAAAAATAAAAATGAAAATATATACCAGTATCCATTAATTTCAAAATTCCTACACAATAGATGATTCTAGAACGATACCATAAAACATATAGGAAAAGCACCGCAGGAAGCGACATCAAATCGTTCTATATTACAGAATATGAATATAAGACAATTTTCAGGGATGAAGATCGTTGGCAGGTAGGAATGGGCGGTTTCGGAGAAGTCTGGTTTGAAGAACCAGATTTTTTAAAAGAACTGGTTCCTGAAACTGCTCCAGTGTGATAAAGTATGCTCCCTACTCCTTTCTGCTTCGATACTCTAAAGACCAAAATGAAATTTTTCCAGTTTTTTCTAACACTGGTATGGGTTTTCGGCAGCTAAACTGAGTTCAGTTCATATCATTTGCCACTGACATCTCATATAATCAAAGATAACGAGAAGAACCACAAGAGAAATGTTTGTTGTAGAGAACTAAAATTTTTATGAGTTATTGTAGTACGTTACTTAAAATTCTGTGAAAATTTCAGCTCAATCGCACATTTAATTTTCGAAATATTGCTGAAATTCCGCCAACTCCTAACTAGATTGAATCCTTATCATTTCAATTACTCAATCTGAACAGAATTTCAGCGATATCTCGACAAACGAAGGTAAGATTAAGTTGAAATTTTTTAGAGATATTGAGATTATGTTAACTAAGTATCCGGTGAAAATTTGGTTAAAATCATACCCTTGGTTCTCGAAATATGGCTGAAATTCTGCAACTAGATTTAGGTCATATTATTTGCATAGGTATTGCATATAATGAAAGTTATCGGGAGGAATTATGAGACAACTGTTAGTTGTAGAGAGCTGAAGTTTTCACGGAATCTTCAGCAACCATACTACAATGACTCGTAAAAATTTCAGCTTTCTGAAATCAACAGTTCTCTCACAATTCCTCTCGATAACTTTCATTGCATGGAATGGAAAATGAAGGAATTACAACAATATTTTGAAAAAAAAAACATATGAATTCAACCAAACTTTCATAGAATCGTTAGTCAACATATAACTTACCTCGATGTCTCTATTCTCACTCAATTTCTATTGGTAACTTTGATTGTATTGAAAGGAATAATTGAGATACTATTTCTTTATATAGCATGAATATTGATGACAGATACTGCTCAATTCAACATGGTTAGGGTTAGACTCTTTTTTATTTTAATGGTTTTCATTTTAAATATGATCATGGCAGTTTCGGAGCATGGAGTAGATAGCAAAACCATGAGCTGGCGAACCAGGTTCCGCAAATGAACAATTTTGCCGATCACTATAGGCAGGGTTGAAATACTACTACTTCGTTCCGACGAGTAACAGAAATACATGAATGATTTCAACGTGGGCTTAACTCGCATAACCTAGCATTTAAATTGGATTAAACAATGAGAACAACTTGAATCCGAATTCTTTAAAACTAGAGCCAACTTTGAAATTGATTTTTTTCTCTCAGTTTTTCACATTTACTTTAAACATTAACTTGACAAAATTTTTCGAACAACTGACCAGATAATTTCATAAAGAGAGACATATAGCCGACATAAAATCTGATTTTACAAAAATCGTATTCATTCTAAAAACTATCGTTTTAAAATCGTCACATGAGTAGGACATTTTGAACACATCGAACACTTCGAACACAAGTGTTCGTTCAATTTACCTTATAAAAAGAATCCAAGCTAAGTAAAGTGACCCACGGTACGTCTAATTCTTCGATGATCAAACGAGCAACTGTCGTTTTACCTGAGGCACTGCCTCCGCATATACCTACCAAATGTGTTTTATGTAATGAACACGCACCAAATATACTTCCCAAATTTTAGATGAATTTTGAATACCTACCTATTACAAATGGTTCTACTTGTTGACCTGCAGTATTATACCAAGGGGGACGTCCAGCAGTATAAATAGTCCTCTTTTGAGATGTCAACACCGATTCTGAAACTGTCTTTTTGATCGACTGATTCACGACCGATATTTTCTGACGATTTATGACTTTGGATCCTATTCAAAAGGGAACTGAAATTACAAGAACCATTACAGCAACCCGACGGTGCCTTTTTTCAAAACATACCAGATTTTGAGGCCACCACAGGAGTAACGATATCAATTCCGCTCATACCATTTTTCGTTTCTGCAACTTCTTCAAGAATGTCAACATCATTAAGAATTGCACTCTCTTTGTCGGTGGAATCGCTACGAGAAAATGAGATACTTACATGTTGTTATAAAAAGAAATGACCAGGAAATTTATGCACGCCAATTACACTAGCTAACAATAAATTTGTCGTTATGTTTTTACCTTTCAGAACTTGCCGAGCTGGGTGGATCAACTAACTTGATTTTTGCTGCCATTTAAACTTGTTAGGAAAGTTTACCAAACGCTACAAAAAACGGAAGTAAATTTGAGCATTTGTAGCGAATTTACTTTATCATGACTATCGCGAGTTCATGCTTGTTACTTCAATACATGTAATAGTAGTTTAGTACTGCAGAATACTATTCATTCACATTCGGAATAATCTACAGTGCCAAGTTCAAAAGAATGAAATTATGGATAATATGGCGCAAACGGAAAGTATCATCACTATAACTCTTAACAACTTCACAAAGCTCCGCACTCTGCACGACCAAAAATTTAATTCTAATTCACTGACCACTGTCTCACTGCTCTGTTCTCAGTGCTCACTCACCCGAGTCACACTCACTGACGACTGACGAGAGAGACAGTGACTGGTGATTGGAAAATGATGAATAATTCATATTTTGTTTCTGTATTGGACACTTTTTGACTACAAAGTATAACTTACAAGATATAAGTATAATGAACTCCATGGACTGCTCCAACCTTTGGCTCCAACGCCATAATCATCGATTCGATATACCTACTGGCTACTATTAAAAAGTGTCTAACGGGGAAGGATCTCCTGAAATATGCAGCTAAAGTAACGACCAACTTCCAAAGACCGATCAAAAACTGTAGTGAGGTTTACTTCCAAGGAAACAAACAAGTTAGTTTGAGTGGGAAATGTGGCCCGCATTCACAAACCTCTTTTTAAGCTCCCACCACTTAAACTTCACTTTAAAAAAATTTTTCGCACAATTTCGTACATAAAAATATGGTATTAATAGCTCTGTTTGATAGGATTACACTAACTTACAACAACCTACACTGGTAGGGATATTCCACAAATATTCAAGTAAAACTTGACACAAAGTCATATAACAATCCTACATTTGTGGAATCGCCCTCCTGGTGTAGGTTGGTGTAAGTCTTCGACCATATATATAATGGACTGCGCATACTGATAAAATATTGAAGGCAACCAAATGAAATGTACATTTCATTCAAAAATTTAATCCCTTATCAAATTGCACTTTTCACAATATTAAAAAATCAGAATTCTCAAATTGAACATATTTTTAACCAGGTTTTATTATTTAAAATAAATTTAGTTATGGCTAAAATACTTTGGAAGATCAACAGTCATAAATTCGGGTTTATATATTAACAGTTTGTGAATATAAATTGTTAAACTGTCATTTTATTCCTGGAGGAAATGTCTGATTATGCTCTTTTCTCACACATTACGCAAAAATTTTAATATGATCTCTAATCTGTAAAAAGGAATAATAATGACGCTATTTAATTTTAAAAACACTTTCATTTTGTAAAATGAAGTGCAAAATTATTTAATCAATTGACCTATAATATTGAATAAATCCTGAAAAAACAATATTTTTGAATGAAATGTACGCCTTCATGGTGCCTCCATATAAGCCAATGTTAATTTTATCAGTATGCGCAGTCCATTATATATATGGTCGAAGGTGTAAGTTGGTATAGTCCTTTGACTATATATATAGTCAAAAGTGTAGTCCTATCAAACAGAGCTATTGTATCTCTTATAGGAGTGTCAATGTAAAAATTATTGAGGTGAGTTATGATCTTTTGATGCAGAAGAAGTATAAACAAACTATCATTTTGTAAAACATTTTGATGTGAGGCGGTAAGTACGAGGAACGAAAATGAGTAAGAGAGAAGTATTCACGATAGAATTTATTAGCAGACTAAAAATATAATTTCAAGTAAAATACGCAATGGCGAAGCAACAGCATTATCAGTAACAGAAAGTAGGGGAAGCGATTTGTGATGAGAGTGTTCGTGTGACATATATATATATATATATATATATATATATATATATATATATATATATATATAGACTGACATGATGATGTAGAATGTGATGAAGTGGGATTTCATATCAACACCCCCCTGAAATTTTACCATTCGAGTTCTTCATCTGTACGATCGCTGAAATTTAATATATTAATTCACATAAAAAGAATATATAAAAAAAATAAATATTGCAATAATATGTTTCAAAAAAAATATGGTAACTTTAAGTTTCAAAAATAATTTTTGTTTGCTGTGCTTCGAAAATAATTAAATGAATATAATAAACAATTAAATCACATGCATATGAATATTGAAATAGTATATGTGTATATAAAAAAATGGTAAATGGTAACATGTAAAAAATTGTGATTAAAAAAAATAAAGAGAATAATTGGTAACATGTAAAGAAAAAAATTATTTCGTGTATATAAATGACTAATATATGATTCATTGCGGCGTGTGCTCGAATAAATTCTTGAACATTTGCAAGTGTAGAGTATGAAAGGAAAAAAGAAAGAAAAAAAATTGAATTGAAAGGAAATAAAATTAACAAAAGGTTTTATGATATACGATCGTGCATTAGAAACATTTTGTTTTACAATCTTATCAAGTACGTTGGCATGCAATAGTATGAAATGATAATATATGTTGTCCGTTAGCTTTATCTTTTACATTTCTCTTTGTGTTTGAGGTGGCGTTTAACATGTTTATTTTTGGATAAGGCAGGCTATTAGGTTAATCTTTATTGAGGTCGTGTAATGAGTTTTTATCTCTCATATATTGTTAACATTTTCCTTTCATACGATCTGTGGGAATTTTTTGTGTATATTTCTCACGCTTGTATAAAGTTGTATGCTATTTCTATTATTAGCGTTTATAGGGTTTATACTTGCTCGATTTTAATTCTGTTTTCATTGTTGGGTTTGCAGCAAAATCGAGTATCTATTTTTGACAAGTATTTTCAAGTGTATTTTTTCTTTAAGTATTATTTGTGAACAATATAGGGGTATTTTTCTTGTACAATAT
Organism: Ericerus pela; assembly: GCA_011428145.1. Taxonomy (NCBI): domain Eukaryota; kingdom Metazoa; phylum Arthropoda; class Insecta; order Hemiptera; family Coccidae; genus Ericerus; species Ericerus pela. The sequence continues at coordinate 27,854 of WOFM01001507.1, read as the reverse complement.
GTTTCATGTTTGGACTTAAATATTTGACTTGGTACGACTTGACTTTTTGGATGGGCATTTTCCTTAAATAAATGTATATAATATTATGTGTACAAATTTGTATTCTCGAGAATTTTGACTATTAAATTTTCGAATTTTGTTCTGTCTAAAGATTTCGTAAGTAAATCTGCAAGCTGATTTTCAGAATTGACCGATCTAAAGTGGATTATTTTTTCTTCCATTGCCTCCAAAATTGAGTAGCATTTTATCATTAGTGCTCTCGATTTCTTTTAGCTTCCCCCAGAGCAAATTCTTTGAGTTGATATATTATCCTCCATTATGTCTACAGTTATTTTTTCTCCTAAAATTTTGAAATTCATGTTGTATAACTTTTACTATATCTAGGGTGTCAAAGACTGCTATGATTTCTGCAGCGGTACTAGATGAAGCATGGATTGTTTGCTTTGAACAATTCCATTCTATCAAATCTCCATTTGCAAAAATCATAAAACCAGTAATTGATTTTCCTTTTTGTAAATTATTTGGGTCAATATTATTATCATCCACATGAGGGGCATATGAGGCATCAATATATGCTTGTATTCCATCTCCCTCCGATTTATATGTTAAATTATAATTTTTTTTGGAGCTAATGTACCTGAATATTCTCCTTATTTAATTTTTAAGCGTATCATTTGAGTTATTTTGGAAATGTGAGAAAAAGTTTACTGGAAATAATATGTCAGGTCTGGTTAATCTGGCTAAGTACAATAATCCACCAATCATCGACCTGTATTCTGTGTCGTCCTTACCATTTTCAATTTTCTCAATTTTTAGGGCAGTTTCCATTGGAGTATTTGTCTTTTTTATCTCCGAAATTCCAAACTTTTTATCATTTTTTCTATGTACTTATTTTGGGATAATATGATCGTTTTATTTTCAATATTTCTTTCGATTTCCAATCCCACAAAAAATTTTGGATTATTGATAATCGTTATAGTAAAGGATTTTTCTAATTGTTCGTTTATTTTTGTGATTGCCATTTGTGAATTTGAGGCTATTAAAATATCGTCTACGTAGCTTAAGAAATATGTATTTTCATTTTTGGTATTCATTTGGTACAAACATCTATCTGCCTTAGTTCTTAAGAAGCCCGTTTCTTTATTTTGTAGTCTAATAGATCGTACCATAGTTTGCTTGACGTTTTAAGTCCGTATATCGATTTCTTTAATTCGAGGACTTGATTTGAATTAATATTTATCCCATCTGGTTTTTTTACATAAATAGGTTTTATAATGGGGGAGTTCAAATATGCTGTTTTGACGTCATATTGTACAAGAATTAATTTTTGTTTATTAACTATAGAGAGCAACCATCTAATAGTACTTATGGATGCAACAGGACCATGTGTTTCAGTAATATTGTATTCAGTTTGGTCTTTGAAGCCCCTTGCTACTAATCTGGCTTTGGGTTTGGGGTTGCCGAACTCATCGTATTTTATTGTGAATATCCATCTTGTGTCAATTAATTTTTGACAATCATAGTCTACTATCTCAAAAACATTCATATCATTTAGGGAATTGAATTCGTCATTTATTGCATTTACCCATTCTGTTCTAAAAGGATTATTATTAATTTCATTAAAATTTTTTGGGACGCAATCTTCTATGTATGATTTGTTGTAATTAATATTAATATTCATAATTACTGGATTTATTATTCCCAGATCCTGTTTGTAATTTGCTGGCTGAATTATTAATTTTCTGTTGGATGTTTCCAGTGATTTAATATTTTGAGACTCATCTACCCTTACATCACATGCAATATACGATTTAGTTTCAAATGGATCTCTTAAACAATATCCCGTTTGTGTATCCCATCATTATACTTTTTTCTGCTCTGGGAGCCTATTTTGGGTCTATTTTATTTTTTGATTTAGATTTAGCTTTAGTTGCATTTTGTTTTCTAACTTCAAAAGGGATGTGCCGGTATGTTAATGAGCCAAATACTTTTAAATTTTTTAAGTTGGGTTTTGTGCCATAAAATAGTTTGTATGTGGTTTTAAAATCTTTATTCGCTTTTGTTGGTGAACGATTTATTAAATAGGCTGATGTAACGATTGCATATGACCAGTATTTAATGTCAAGATTGGCATCAATGAGCATAGCTCTTACTCTTCTCATGAGTGTCTGGTTCTGCCTTTCGGCTATGCCATTCAACTCTGGGGAATAAGAACTATGTAATCCATTGTGATACCATTTTCCTGACAATAATTTACTATTTTTGCATCTGTGTATTCTTTTGCATTGTCACATCTAATAGTCCCTATGGGAAATTTTGGAAATTTATTTTTCATTGACATTATTATATTTTTGAATTCAGTTGCCACTTGATTTTTTGTTGATATGGGCATAACAAAAGTGTATTTTGAGTAATGATCGATAAAGGTTAAAATATATTTCTGATTGACAATCGATGGTGTGAATGGACCCATTATATCCGAAGAAGTTATTTCTAATTTTCTTGATGGTTTGGTTCTTAATCGATTATGCCCTAATCTCATATTATTTGCAATGCAGCAGATTTGGCAGTTTTTAAAATCATCGTCTCTAAAGTTTAAATTTTCTGGAATACCAACAGATAAATTTTTTAATTTTTGTATATAACGTGCATTTAAGTGACACAACCTTCTATGTATGATCATTTTTTTATTTAATATATTATTATTATTATTGTGAATATCATTAATACCATCAGTATCATCATTATTGTTTGATTTTTCATCATTTGGTATATTTTCTGAATTATTATTATTTTCACCCCCTCAGATGAATCTGTATTTTCATTTAATATGCTGTTATCATCAGCTTCTTGTATTTCGAGTTCAATTGAAAAATCCTCCCATTCGTCCTCATTTTCTTGGGTTACTGGGCATATTTTTGTAGAACTATCTAATTCTGAATTAAAATTTTCATCGTTTTTTTTTTTTATTTCATTATTATAATTATCCGTGTTATAATGGATATAAAATATTCCGTTTTCCTTTGGGGCAGTTATTAGAATTTCCCCACTTTCTATAAAATATATATTAGCACAATCTTTTTGTTGGTCAATATTTACTGTACCCGTATTTGTGATTTTTATTGCACTAATTATATCGATGTTTAAATCAGGTACGTAATGTACATCATTTAATTCAATTAATGATTGTATTTTATTGGAATTTTCAATTTTTATGGTCATTTGACCAGTGTGTGTGGCATACAAGAAAGCATTTTTACCAGCACATTGAAGTTTTACAGGAGTGATAAATTTTTTAATATTTCTTAATTTATTTATATTAGATGTTAGGTGCACCTCCGCCACTCAATCTAAAATTGCTTTGTTATCAAGATGTGTATAATTTTCATTTGTTTCATTATTTTTAATTAACTTATTTAACAACCATTCATATGGATTATTTGAATATTTTTTTATCATGCAGGACATTTTTACTGGTTGCTCGGGATTCTCTTTTTTGTTTGTTGTATTATTATTATTTTGGACTGGTTTAGGTGGATAATTATTTTGATTTTTATTAATATTTTCATTATTATTGTTTTGTTGGGGATTATTATTATTAGAATTTTGGGGTATGTGGCCATTTTGGGTTATTTGGGTTATAATTTCTATTATTACCTCTATAGTTAGCTTTGTTTGATAGGACTACACCAACTTACACCAACTTACACCAACTTACATCAGGAGAGCGATTCTACAAATGCAGGAATGTTATGCGACTTTGCGCCAAGTTCTATTTGAATATTTGTGGAATATCTCTACCGGTGTAGGTTGGTGTAAGTTAGTGTAATCCTATCAAACAGAGCTATTGTTGCCTCGGTAATTTCCATTAATTCGATAATTATTTCCCCTATAATTACCATTTCCATTATTATTCGAAATATTATTACTATTATTTTGTTGTATATTTGGTTCATTGCCGTTTCCATTATTATTCGTACTATAATTTCGATTGTTGCCTCTATAGTTATTATAATTATTACCCCTATAATTATTCCGTCCTCTACAATTACCATTATGACCTCTATAATTATTATTATTACCATTGCCATTATTCCTATAATTATTATTATTATTATTATTGAAATTATTATTATTATTATTATTCTGTTTCTTTAATGTCTGATCTCCGAATTTTTGATCAGCCTCTTCTCTCAAAATTCGTTTAAAATTATCGATATTTTGTTCGTTATGGGGATAAATTCTCGAATTGCATTTTTGCCAGGGCCTGTTCATAGCATAGTGCAAGTTGTAAGTTCTCTAATTCTTCTTCCTCACTTACTTCTTTTCCGCTATCTCTTACATCTGTAACGAGTTTATCCCATTTTTTAAGGAATCCTCTCATGTTTCCCCCAGGTTGGAATCTGAATTCCATCCACTTAGATTTAGCCATGTTAGCTGTAACTGATGTTTTAGTACCGTATATATTGTCTAATTTTTTAAACATCATTATGGCTATGTTACAGTCTCGTATTTGCTTCGTAATATCATTAGAAACCCTTTCAAGTACAAATGCTTTGGCATTGTCTTGCATTTTACAGTAGTTTATCATTTCCTTATTGGGCCTAAAATTTAAATCATCAATGTGGGATATATAAGATTGTAAAAATTCGTGCTCTCCAAAGATGTCATAATAACCAGCACCCCTAATGGCTGAAATAATCATTCGCCTCCAATCCAAGTAATACTTTCCATTGAAAACCTTGAATGGGTTTTATTTCATTTACATTCGACATATTTTCCTCAATTTTTTTGAAACCTAATAATTTATCTTCTTTATTCGTAATAGATATATATTTTTTATTTTCTAATGTTTCCTTTTCTATATTTCTTATAAGATTTTGTTCTTTTAATTCAATTTTTTCGTATTCTTTTTCACTATTATTAATTTTTTCTGTTTCTTTTTCATAAAGTTTCTTTATTTTTTAATTTTTATTTATTATTTCAAAAATCTATTTATAAATTTTTTCTCTGATCCAATGAACTATAATATATTTGAGATGAAAAATAATTTGGTGTTGAATCAGATATTTTAATATATTTAAATGAGCTAATTTCCTCTATTTTTCTGGAAATGTCTATTGCGAAAGATTCCAATATTATTTCTCCCGTAAAATACGTGTAAAAAGGAAGATTATATGTCTCTAATTTCAAATCCACTACTTTCTCTCCTTCAAACTTTTTCAACAATTCTTCTAATTCCTCTTTCCCAATCTTAAACTCTCCTATTTTATTTTCTAATATATTTATTAAAGTTGACATATATTTTATAAGGAGGAAAAAAAATTATTTATCACCACCTCAAACACACAATAAAAATTTGAGAAACACAAAAAATAATTCAACTAAACATATATTACCTTAACATGAAGAAATTTTTTCGTCGATCCGTTGCTGTGCAAATTTGTAGTTTATTGAATCCCAATTTCACCGTCGTAATCTCCGCTGAATTTTGATGTAGGTTGGCCCAAAAATTTGTGGTCTTCGTTGTTGGTGATCTCAAGTAGAGTCCTTGAAGACAGGAGCAGAAGATTTCTTCAGGTGGTTCGCTGTATCGTTGGTGGTCCTTTCTGAATTGTAGTTCGATGACTTTCAGGGTCGGCTGTTATTGGATCAGGATCAATTTTGGTTACTTTTTATTTTTTCGACTTTGAAAAAAATTTTAATAAAAAAATTTGAGTTTAACTTTCTTGATTGCACGACACTTTTTGTGTATTATTCGTGTAAAAACAATAGAAATTTATACATAACAATGAATCAATTTCAAAAATAAATCTGCTTTTTTGTATAATTTAATTTTATTCTTCTCTTACTGTTTAACCGCAGCGATGGCTACCGTGATGTGAGGTGGTGAGTACAAGGAACGAAAATGAGTAAGAGAGAAGTATTTACGATAGAATTTATTAGCAGACTAAAAATATAATTTCAAGTAAAATACGCAATGGCGAAGCAACAGTATTATCGGTAACAGAAAGCAGGGGAAGCGATTTGTGATGAGAGTGTACGTGTGACATATATATATATATAGACTGATATGATGATGATGAAGAATGAGATGAGGTGGGATTTTGTATCAACACATTTTAATCATAACATAACTACGACAACGACTGACGAACGGATAACAGTCTCTGTCGAGCAGTGGCGGGAGATGTTAGGTCCGCAATCAGTGTCACCACATATGAAAAGTGGGAAAGTTATGATTATGTCATATACAGTGTAGGTCTGAGTTTAGACTATGTGTTTGCGAGGAAGTGAGGGAATCGTATCCCAACACCCTCCTACGATTCAAAACGGACGAACGAACATATAGAGTATAGGTTTGATATAATGTATATATAAAAATAAAATAATGAAAATAAGCAATAGCAGTCAAAATTATTAAACACATATAAAATATTTAAAAGTTGCTGAAAAAAAATGGCATACATATAAAGCTGTCGTTGACTAGTTTATTAATGTTGTACAATTAAAATGTGCAAGTACATGTCAATTTAATAATTTATCTTATATATTGTGCAATAATTAACATAAGGTATGAATTTAACCTTTTGTTTTAATGTCACTTCTTATAAATATAGTGTGTAATATTAAATTATTATGCTATACAATCGGTCGAAGAGATCAATTTCTCCTCATTGTCAGCTGTGAAGGAGAGTATTAATACATATATATATAAAATCATAATTATTTGTGTGGGTTTAAATAAATATACTATTGTGGGAATCAATTAAATTGTGTGGGGAATGCTGATGTCAATAAGAAAGATAGAGCAGCGATGGGGAACCTATTGAATTGTGTGATGTGAGTTGTAAAAACAAAATATGGACCACTCGGTTTACGATAGGCACTAAAAGACCGACACCCATCCGCAGTCCAAAACCAAATATCAAAAATTTTGCAGGGTTATGTCTGTGAAGACTATTGGCCAAAAAGTTGACTTGCTCGGAGGATTCTTGTAACGATACTTTGGAAGGTTTTCCGATCAAGTGCTTTTGTTAATATGTCAGCAACTTGATCAGTAGACCTAATATCATTAAAAACTATTAATTTTTGTTGGAATGTTTCCAAAAGGGCGTAGAATTTGATCGCGAGAGACCTGGATTGTTTCTGGCCTCCCCTAGATGCAATGTGGGACGCAGATATATTGTCCTCATACACCTGCACTGGGTTGGTTACAGAGAAAACGCTTTCCATAAGTCTCCAGATCACATAGATGTCGTCAAGATCATCATTCAATGTAATTAACTTGGCTGCAGTTGACGAAGTTGCAACCGTGTGTTGCCGATGAACGGCCCAATTTAGCAACTCTCTGTTAGGGAATATCATGAAGCCTGTAGTGGAGCACCCTTTCTCCAAGTTATTTATATCTACTGGGTGAATCGTCTACGTCGGGTGCATATGACGCATTGACAAATGCTTTAATTTGTGTTTGGTCAGAGTGCAAAACTAGAGAGAAATCACATGTAGTTTTAAGGTATCTAATGATACAATGAACATAATTTTTTATTTCATTGTTGGAGGATGTCTGAAAATGGGATAAATAGTTGAGGGCAAAAGCAATATCCGGGTGGGTAAGTCTTGCCACATATAGCAAATTCCCAATCATAGCCCTAAATTCGGTATCGTCAATTCCATTGGTAGGTTTATTAAGTTTTAGCCCAGTCTCCATGGGTGTAGAAGATGGTTTACATTCGGTCATTCCGAACTTCCGGAGAATCTTATTGATATATCTGTGTTGTGTTAGTATTATCTGTTTTTGTGGTATGTCACAGGTCTATTTTAAATCCTACAAAAAAAGTAGGATTATTTTCTATTTTTAGTGTAAAATGTTTATTAAATGTGTTTATTAAATCTTGTGTCCACTCGTTGTGGTTACATGCCAACAACATGTCATTCACATAGACTATTAAGAATGCCATTGCACCTGTGTTGTCTTGTCTAATATATAAACATCGATCAATTTTTGATTGGATAAAACCAGCTTGAATTATTGTCGAGTTCAATAAATTGTACCAGCTCTTCGATGAGGTCTTGAGTCCGTATATGGATTTTATGAGTTTTAGGCATTCATTTTCGCCTAATTGGTAGCCCTTTGGGGAAGATATGAATATTGGATATGTTATCTGTGAATTTAAAAATGCTGTTTTTATATCGAATTGTGTAATATTTAAACCATATTTGTTGGTAATTGGACAGTATCCATCTGATCAACCAGTATTGGACTACCGGGGCATATGTTTCGGTTAAGGAATAGTGAGTGAGATCTTTAAAGCCCCTCGGAACCAGTCTGGCTTTTGGTATGTAAACGCCTAGGTTGTTTGGTTTAGTGGTGAAACACCACTTGGTATCTATCAACCTCACATTCTTTTCTTTTGGGATGACTTCCCAAATGCCCATATCAGATAATCAGTTCAGCTCATCTGTAATGGCTTGAAGCCATTCTTCCTTAAAGGGGTTGTTTCTGAGGAATATTGTCCTCAATGTAATTTTTATATCGTGATTTAAATATGTTTAAAATTACGGGGGTATTTATATTATTATTGTGTTGTGTATTTTGTTTATTATTGTCATATGTGTTATTTAGTTGTTTTATATTTCTTGTTTTGTCAAACCTGACATCGCAAGTGATGTGCAATTTCTCCATTAATGGGTCCCTTATACAGTAGCCACTATTGGTATACTCTATGAAAATTCCTTTATCGGATCTTTGGGTTAATTTTGGGTGTTCTATATTGGCACTTTTTCTTTTATTTTTGGTGGCTTGTTGTTGAGGGACCTCTATGGGGATGTGCCTATGGGCGAGAGACCCAAATACTCGCATATTAGATAGGTCCGGCTTTGTGCTGTAAAACATTTCAAAAGGCGTTTTATTGTCTTTGTTGGCCCTAGTTGGGCTCCTGTTTATGATATAAACAGCTGTCACAACAGCCATTGACCAAAAACTGAAATCCAAGTCCGAGTCAAACAGCATAGCCCTCGTTCTAGCCATGATTGTCTGATTCTGCCTTTTGGCCATCGCATTCAACTCCGGTGAATATGAAGGTTTACACCATTGTTCTCACAGAATGATTTCATATTTGAATCAAGATATTCCCTAGCATTGTCGCATCTTAATGTGGCTAAGGGATGATCCTGGAATTTCAATTTTAATTTCATATATAATTTTTTGAACTCTTTAAAAACCATGGATTTTTTCTCAATAGTAGAGACAAAGGTATATTTTGTGGCATGGTCCACGATGATTAAAACATATTTTTCACCATATACACCTGGTGAGAATGGGCCCATTGTGTCTGACAAAACAAGCTCAAGCTTCCTCTCCGGTTGTGTGCAAGTTCCGTTATGTCCTAATCTTCTTGAGTTAGCTTTTACACATACCTCACAAAGACTAAACTCGTCATCACAAAAAGTAATTCCGGCAGGAATACCTCTTGAGACCTTTGTCAAGAACTTTAAATTCTTCCCTGACAGGTTTCCTAATCTCCTATGCCATATTAATTTTTTATCTATTTTTGTGTCTTCTGTGCCTTTCATTAGGCTCCTGTGTGTCACTTACAGTATTATTAATTTCTTTTATATTATTATTATTTATATTGACTCCTATATCCTCATTCATTTCATTTCTTTCTTCATTTATTTCATTTTGTTGTGAATTATTATTATTATTTGTATCATTAGAATTTATTAATGTGATAACATTTTTATTTTCTATATGGGATCTGTTTTCGAATTCGATGTTTCTTTATTTTCCTATTTTTTTTCGCACATCGATAAAATATCGATATTGGTTTACATGCATTTTCCATTTAACATCGAAAAATATAGATTTTTTTATATATCGAATTTTTATAAACCAAATCGATATTTATTTCCATGTATTTCCTATTTAATATCGAAATTGAATTTTTATCAATATATTGTGACATCTTATTACCGGTAGCCTTCCCCCTCACGTCACCATCAAATGTATATTACTATTACGATAGGGAACGGCTCTCTAATTTTAAGATTATATTACAGATAAGCTGAATGGGAAATATGCCGATTCCCCAACGGAAATAAATTCCCCAAATCTACGAAACATTAAAGACACGTCGATCAACTTTTATTTAACGATATGGTGACGTGTATAATTACAATATCGATCATAGGTGAACCAATTCTTATCTCCTGGACTGTTCAGGTTTTTGGCCTAAGAGTGAACAGTCAGTCTCATTCCATACGTGATAGTTTCCGTTCGTCGTAAATACGAAATATTATTCACGACACAATACAGCTCTTTAATACGACATCAAGTCACCTTTTAAATTGTTTTCAACAATACTTTCGAATGTGAACATCGATAGTAAATCTAAATAGTTTGCGATACTACTTCTCCGAATTCGAAGACGAATATTAACTCGAGATTTGTTGGTTCGCCGAACTTCGAGAACCATGAGGCGACATGATATATAACCTGCACGACCTGATAGTAGTTACCATATTTGTAAGTAACCTTTTTGATTGTAATAAAACGTAAACTGTAATGATGGGTCGGCCAACTTATTTATTTCCAATTACATAAATTTGCCCAACATACTTCGTAGGCCTTGGGAGCTATCGCTGGTAGGCTGGCAGCCTAACTGTTTGAGCTGGTTTGTGGTTTCAACTCTACGATTGATCGAGACTTATTGATATACTTCGAATTGTGATATCATTCCGTATACTCGGGATGTACGTTCGTTTTCGGACTGTCACAATATTAAGTAGCTAAAATATTTACTGGAAGAAAATCGGTAGGTGAATCGAGTAGAATCCATCAGGTGGATTAAATTCAAATAATATGAAAATGTTATCACATTAATTGTAATCAGCTTCAGCCACTGATACTGACCACTAGTTATATTTTCGTGTTGTATATTATTATCTTGTGTTTTATTTGTGTGATTATTACTCTCTTCATTCTCTTCCTGACTCTCCTCTACTATTTCTTCTTCTACTTCATATTCCATCAATTCATCTTGGGAATTTATATTAGCCATGCATGCTAGTTTATTTAAATTATTATTATACGGGCATATTTTATCTAATTCGTCTTGGGGTTCTATAACATTAACGGCGGACTCTGGTACAATTTCCTACTTGACCATGTACACACCTCTTATTTTTAGGCTGAGAATATGACTTTGTCCGTACCTTGGACGTATACGTGCGCTGCAGAGAAGTTTTGGTCGATGCCAAGCGCTCTATTTTCAGTGATTTTAATCCCTGAGATAAGATCGATATTTAAAGATGAACATAATGCACGTTTTTCAGTCTTATTACAGTTTGCTTTCTTTCTGAGTTTTCCACCCTAATGAACATGGTACCGATGTGTGTTGCAATTAATAATGTATCTTGAATTGCACACTCCAGTTCAATTGGCTTTTCTAACATTATGGGGTTAGACAATTTCGAGAGATCTAAAATCACGTGAGCGACTGCTCCACCATCTAACATTATTCTATTTGTTAAGGGGACATAGTCCGAATCTGATTCCTGTTCTATGTCCTTAGATGTGATTAAATTTATTAATTTATTATCATGTTTGCTTACTTTCGATTCAAAGTTTTTGTATCTTAACATCATGGACCATTGAACGTCGTTTTCTTTTTTCTTTTTATTGTTATTATTGTTATTATTATTTTGTCCATATCGTGTGTTCTATGCAGGACCATCTAATTTATCTTGGGCTTTTAAACCCTCTTTATTTGATGGACATACCTTTGCAATGTGTCCTTTGCCATGACACTTAAAGCATACTAAGGCGTTCGAAATTGGCAAAGTATTTTGATTTTGGTTTGTGTTATATTTTTATTTTCCTATTTATTATTATTGTTCTGAGACATTTCCAATTGTTAATTATTATTATATATCGTTTTCCCCTGATCTATATTTCGACTGTGGTACTGATTTCTGTTATTATTGTTATATCTATTGTAATTTCCTCCGTATTGAAATCTTTGACTTTTATTATTATGGTTGAAATTACGGAATTTATATTATAAGTTTTTGATTTTTTCTCGTCATATAACCTATCCGACCTTTCAATTAGCATAGCATAGAGTATTTCAATCGTTTTCTGATCCTGACTTAATGTATTAAACTCCAGCCTTGTCATGTCATAATCCATATTTAATGATATTAAGAGTTGTTCTATCTCTTCCTGTTTGTCCAGAGGTTTTCCACAGTCCCTTATTTTTTGTGCAGTTCTCGAAAAAACATCTTAATAACTTAGCGTATTACCTTCACTGTTAAATTTTAGTCTTTGGAAAGCTTGATTCACAATTTTTACAACTTTCATGGAGGTATCACATGGCACTAAGCCTTTTTCACTTTGCGTGAAACACAAAAACAAACTTTTGATTAGCTACACAATTAACACATTTTAATTACGTTCACTTCTTTTCGATCTTATGCTCTGCCTACCATATTGAGGTGAATTATGATCTTTTGATGCAGAAGAAGTAAAAACGAACTATCATTTTGTAAAACGTTTTAATCACAACATAACTATGACAATGACTGACAAACGGATAACAGTCTCCGTTGAGAAGTGGCGGGAAAACGTTAGGTTGGTGATCAGTGTCGCCACATACGAAAAGCGGGAAAGTTATGATTATGTCATATACAGTGTAGGTCTAAGTTTAGACTATGTGTTTGTGAGGGAGTGAGTGAATCGTATCCCAACAAAAATGAAATGTTACCGCCCTTGTAAATAGAAAATCTTGCTAAAAGTCATTTTTAAGTGAAGTTTAAGTGAAGGGAGGTTAAAGTGACATTTGTGAATATGGGCCTGAGTTTCAACATTTATAAAATTATCGATACAAACGGTCGTGTCTGATTAATCAGACGATAAGATACGCGAATGGTTTACCGAGTGAACCAGGCAAGATTTGACAGGGGGATCTTTGAAAAGATTGGACAAATACTTTTTAGGCTACGTGCGATCTTAAATATATATATATTATGATGATGATGATGAAGAAGGAGATGGGGTTGGGATTTACGTTACAACACCCCCCTGAAATTTTACCAGTTCGAGTTTTTCATTATCTTGATCGGTGAAAGTAAATAAAATTGAAATTAAATATTACACAAAAAAAAATTTTACAAAAAGGATTCGAGTACATATATAGTTATGATAACTTTTTTACAAAAAATAATTTTGTTTTTGCTGCGCTTCGAAAAATAAAATGTAATAAAATATAATAAATAATTGGTAATAAATAAATGATGGATTAAAACATGCATAAATAAATTTCAATAAATACAAAAAAATGGTAACATGCATAAAAATTTCATATGGTAAAGTATAAAAGAGGATAGAAAAAAATTTAAAAATAAAAAAATATTAGTAACATATAATTCATGGAATTGGATCGTGTGTTTCGAGCATTATTCAGCACAGATAAAGAAAGGAAAAAGAAAGAAAAATTTTACAAAAGCAATTCCATTGATAAAGATATTCATGCATTGAACATTACGTTTTATTATCTTATCTATTCTTCTGGCATGCAATAGTATGAAGGAATAATATACGCAGTCCGTTGGTTTTATCTTTTGTGCTTGTCTATTGTGTTTAAGGTGGCGTTGAACATGTTTATTTATCAATATGAAAAGTTAGAGCCGTAATCTTTCTGCAGTCATGTAATGATGTAGAAGGAATTTTATCTGTACTGTATTTATTGTTCGCTTTTTCCTTTTTTCTCTCGTGTGGGAATTTTCGTGTATTTTTCTCACACTTATTTGAAATTGCATGGTTTTACTATTCTATAATATTATAGGGTTTTGACTTGCTCGATTTTAATGCAGTTTTCATTGTTGGGTTTTAGAGAAACTCGAGTATCTATTTTTGACAAGTAATTTCTAGAATTATATTATTGTTAAGTATTATTTTCGAATATTATAGTGGTATTTTTCCTTCAATATTTTTTGTGTTTTAACAATGACTTGGACTTGGGAAGACTTGTATTTTGGACGGCTATTTTTCTTATTAAACGATTTCATTATTATATGTATATGTTGTTATTTTCCAGAATTTTTATTATAATATTTTCAAATTTTGTTCTGTCCAACGATTTTGTCAATATATCGGCTAATTGATTTTCAGAATTTACAGACCTAAAGTGTGTAATTTTTTCCTCCATTGCTTCCAAAATTGAATTACATTTTATCATGAGGGCCCTTGACTTCTTCTGACTTCCCCCAGAGCATATTTTTTGCCTGGAGATATTGTCTTCCATGATATCTACAGTTATTTTTTCTTCAAAAATTTCTAAATTTATGTACTGTATGACTTTAATAATATCCAAGGTATGAAAAACTGCTATGATTTCTGCGGCGGTGTTAGATGAAGCATGGATTTTCTGTTTAGAACAATTCCATTCAATCAAATCTCCATTTGCAAAAATCATAAATCCAGTTATGGATTTACCTTTCTGTAAATTATTTATATTGATATTATTTTTGTCAACCTGAAGGGCATATGAAGCATCTATGTAGGCTTGAATTCCGTCCCCTTCAGATTTGTATTTTAAAATGTAATGTTTTGTGGAATTTACATATCTAAATACTCGCCTTACATAATTTTTTAGAGTATCATTCGAATTATTCTGGAAAAGGGAGAAAAATTTTACTGGAAAAAGTATATCCGGTCTTGTAAGTCTAGCTAAGTATAGCAACCCCCCTGTCATTGATTTATACTCAGTATCGTCTTTTCCATTTTCAATTTTGTCTATTTTGAGCCCTGTTTCCATTGGAGTATTTGTATTTTTTATTTCTGATATTCCAAATTTTTTAATCATTTTTTCTATATGCTTGTATTGTGACAAAATTATTGTTCCATTTTCAATGTCTCTTTTTATTTCGAGTCCCACAAAGAATTTAGGGTTATTAATGATAGTGATTGTAAATGATTTTTGTAATTCTTCATTTATTTTAGTTATGGACATTTGTGTGTTGGATGCGATTAACTTAGAAAATATATTTTTTCATTTCCATTATTCATTTGATATAAACATCTATCAGCTTTAGTTCTAGAAAAGCCCATTTCCTTTATTTTAAAGTCCAACAAGTCGTACCACAATTTACTCGAAGTTTTTAGCCCATAGATTGATTTTTTTAGTTCTAACACTTGATTTGAATTTATATTTATTCCTTCTGGCCTTCTTACTTATATCGGTTTTATTATTGGTGAATTTAAATAGGCAGTTTTTACGTCATACTACGAGTATTAGTTTATGATTATTTACTGTGGAAAGTAACCATCTGATAGTACTAATTGAGGCAACAGGGCCATGAGTTTCTGTAATACTATATTCCGTCCTATCCTTAAAACCCCTTGCTACCAACCTAGCCTTTGGTTTTGGATTCCAAATTCATCATACTTTATTGTAAAAATCCATCTCGTATCTATTAATTTTTGACAGTCATAATCCACTTTTTCCCACACATTCATACCATTTAACGAGTTGAATTCATTATTTATTGCATTAACCCATTCCTCTCTAAAGGGATTATTACTGATTTCATTAAAATTTTTAGGTATGCAATCTTCTAGATAAGTTTTGTTATAATTAATATTAATATTCATTATTACAGGGTTTATTATGCCTAGATCATGTTCATAATTAGCTGGTTTTATAATTAGTGGTTTTTTGGCAATTTCGAGTGATTTTACATTTTGGGACTCATCAACTATCACATCACATGCTATATACAACCTGGTGTCAAATGGATCTCTTAAACAATAGCCAGTATTGGTATAACCCATCGTAATACTTTTTTCTGCTCTATGTGCCAGTTTCGGGTCTATTTTGTTTTTTAATTTCGATTTAGCTTTAGTCGCATTCTGTTTTCTCACCTCTAGTGGAATATGTCTGTAGGTGAGTGAACCAAAGACTTTCAAATTTTTTAAATTGGGTTTAATGCCATAAAATAGTTCATAAGGGGTTTTGTAATCGGGGTTAGCTTTGGTGGGTGAGCGATTTATCAAATAGGCTGATGTTACAACAGCATATGACCAATATTTGATATCGAGATTGGCATCAATGATCATGGCTCTTATTTTCCTCATTAAAGTTTGTTTTTGCCTTTCAGCTACAACATTCAGTTCAGGGGAGTAAGGAACAATATAATCCATTGTTATGCCATTTTCATTACAATAATTAATTATTTTGCTATCGGTATATTCTTTTGAGTTGTCACATCTAATTGTCCGGAAATTTATTTTTCATAGAAATTATCATACTTTTGAATTCATTTGCAACTTGGTTTTTTCTTATAATGGGTACAATAAACGTATATTTTGAATAGTGATCGATAAAAGTTAAAATATATTTCTGATTGGCTATTGAGGGGGTAAATGGACCCGTTATATCTAATGAGGTTATTTCCAATTTTCTTAACGGTTTTGTTCTGATTCCATTATGTCCCAATCTCGTATTATTTGCAATACAGTATATTTGACAGTTTTTGAAATCATCGTCCCAAAAATTTATATTTTCTGGAATTCCGATTGATAAAGCTTTTAATTTTTGGATATATCGTGCATTTAAATGTCCTAATCTTCTATATATTAGTATTTTTTTATTTAGGGTATTATTATTATTATTATTATTATTATTATTATTAGCTTGAACATCATTTCCATCATCAGTATTATTAATATTAATTATTTCATCATCATTTGATGTGAGTTCAAGATTATTATTTTCATTTCCATCCCCCTCAGATAAATCTACATTTTCATTAAATGTGCTGTAGTTGTCATCTTCTTGTATTTCTAGATCTATAGAAAAATTGTCCCACTCATCCTCATTGTCTTGGGTTATGGGACATATTTTTGTATATTCTTCATATTTTTGATCAAGATTTTCATCATCATAGCCTTTTTTTTTTTTTTTTTTTTCATTGATATTATTTTGAATATTGTAATGTATATAAAATATACCATTTTCTTTTAGGGAAGTTATTAAAACCTCTCCATTTTCAATGAAGTATATATTTGCCCTGTCCTTTTGTTGATCGATATTAACTATACCTATATTTGTAATTTTTATGGCAGATATTATGTCTATATTTAAATCTGGTACATAATGTACGTCATTTAGTTCCATTAATGATTGTATTTTTTGTGAATTTTCAATTTTTATTATCATTTTTCCAGTGTGGGTGGCATACAAGAAGGCATTTTTTCCGGCACATTGAAATTTTACTGGGGTGATGAATTTTTTAATACCTGTTAGTTTTCCTAAATCAGATGTCAAATGGACCTCAGCCGCTCCATCTAAAATTGCTTTATTATTTAATATTGTATAATTTTCATTATATTCATTATTTTTAATTAATTTATTTAACAACCATTCTTTTTGATCATTTGAAAATTTTTTAATCATACATGACATTTTGACCTGTTGTTCTGCATTCTCTTTTTTATTAGAGTTTGTTTGATTTTGGTTCGATTTAGGTGGGTAATTGTTTTGATTTTTATTGGTATTTTCATTATTATTACTTTGTGGATTATTATTATTGCAATTCTGTGCAATATGATCATTCTGACCACATTTATAACATTATGTATTGTTGGGGTTGTAGTTTCTATTTTTACCCTATAATTATTACCTCTATAATTATTACTTCCACAATAGTTATTTCCTCTATAGTTATTAATTCCATTATTATTCGTACCATTATTATTATTGTTATTATAATTAACATTTGTTTCATTGTTATTATTTGTATTATTACGACCATTATTGCGGTTTCCAATCCTATAATTGTTAAAATTATTTCCCCTATAATTATTTCTTCCTCTAAAGTTTCCATTTCTAACCCTGTAATTATAACCATCTTGATTTTGATTATTCCTAAAATTATTATTTTGAAAATTATTATTCTAATGATTTTGTTTTTTCATTGTTTGATCACAAAATTTCTGATCAGAATCTTCCCGCAATATTCTTTTAAAATTATCTATATTTTTCTCATTATTAGGTAGATTTTCAAATTGCATTTTGGGTAGGGCCTGTTCATAACATAGGGCTAGCTGCAAATTCTCTAATTCCTCACCTTCACTCACTTCTTTTCCACTATCTCGTACATCCGTTACTAATTCATCCCATTTTTTTAGAAATCCTCTCATATTGCCTCCTGGCTGGAATCTAAATTCCATACATTTAGCTTTAGTCATGTTTGCCGTAACTGATGTTTTTGTGCCATAAATATTATCTAGTTTTTTTAGCATCATAATGGCAGTGTTACAATCTCTTATCTGCTTTGTAATGTCATTAGAGACTCTCTCAAGTACAAATGCTTTAGCATTGTCTTGCATTTTACAATAGTTTATCATTTCGCTATCAGGCCTAAAATTCAGATCATCAATGTGAGTTATGTAAGGTTTCAAAAATTCGTGTTCCCTGAAAATATCATAATAACCAGCTCCCCTTATAGCCAAAATGATCATTCTTCTCCGATCCAGATAATATTTCCCATTGAAAACTTTTCCTAATGGTGCCTGGATGGGTTTTATTTCGTTTGAATTTGACATAATTTTCTCTTTTATTTTTTCAAAACCTAATAAACTTTCTTCTTTATTCGTAATTGCTATATATTTTCTATTTTCTAATAATTCTTTTTTGATTTTGGTTACTAATTTTTGCTCTCCTTATTCTATTTTTTCTAATTCTTTTTCACTATAATTTGTTCTTTCTTTTTCTAATTTATCCAGTTTTTTATTTTAATTTAATTATTATTGAAAAATCTATCTATGAATTTTTTTTCAGATTCCAATGAGCTATATATTCTCGATGAAAAATAATTTGAGGATGCTTCCAATATTTTAATATATTTATTGGAGCTAATTTCTTCTATTCTACCCGAAATATCAAGGGTGAAAGATTCTAATATAATTTCTCACGTAAAATATGTGTAAAAAGGGAGATTATAGGTTTCTAATTTCAAATCTATCACTTTCTCACCTTCAAACTTTTTTATTAACAGTTTCAATTCCTCACTTTCTGTCCTGTATTCTCCTATTTTATTCTCTATCGTATTAATTATTTGGGACATATATATATATATATAACAAAATAAAATTAATTTTTTATCCGCCTCAAACACAATGCTGCAAAACAAAAAATAACTAACTATAGCATATATTACCTTTTACAAATTTTTTCCTGTTGATTTATGTTGCGCGAAATTTTTTCAATTGTAGATCACCAATTTCACCGTTGTAGTCTCTGCTTAATTTTGACAAAATTTGGCCTAAAGTTGTGGTCTTTGATGTTGTAGATCCCTTGAAGAGTCTTCTATGACGGGAGCAGAAGATTTCCTTCGGTGGTTCACTGGATCCTTTGGTGGTCCTTTCTGGATTATAGTTCGATGACTTCCAGGTTCAGCCGTTAGTGAATTAGGAACGGATTAAAAATTTTATTTTGTTTTTCAACTTTCGAAAAATTCACGAAATTATTTTTTAAAAAAATTGAGTTTAATTTCTCGATGACACGATACTTTTTATGTACATTTGTGAGAATGATAGCAAATTATATTATACGTTTGCTTATTATTCTCACATATCATATGTTGTGGCAACACTGTTTTTAATATTATTTGTAATCTGTGATTTTATGTTTGAAACCCAACTGTGATAATATATTTTGTGTGCCTCTTGTCGCTCATCAAACGTTGATGAATTAACATCACCATTTTTATGTGGAAATAAAAAGTTCGTGAAAGTGAATATTTCTGTTTTATTTATGTGTTTGTAATATGTGTGTTTGATCTTCTTTCGATGTCGTCGTTCAACTAAAGTCTTTCGTCGTCATTTTCATCTAGTTCGATCCGTTGATAATTCCTATTTCTTCACAACATTCATATAAAAAAATCAACAAAATTTTCGCACAACAATAAATCATTCCAAAAAAATTTGGTTAAGTCTGCTTTTACATAAAAATTTTCTAAGTCTCTATTAATGTTCTACTGTAGCGATGGCTACCATGATGCATGGTAGAGTAAGCGAGGACTGAAAAAGAACTTGAGACTTTTATTCTCGATTAAATTTATTAGTAGACTAAAAATACATTTGAAAGTGAAATACAATTCTGGTACAAAATGGCGAAGCACAGCGTTATCGGTGATTGAAAGCAGGGGAAGCAATTTGTGAGAGAAGTAGAATGTATGTTATATATATATATATATTGTAACAATGATGATGAAGAATGAGATGAGGTGGGATTTACGTTACAACAGTTACTAATCTTTTTATTTTTTTTAGCTTTTATTTTTTTAATCATGACTGCTTTTGCTTATTTGTTTTATGTGTTGCAATATTATATGTGAGAATATGCTCCTCATGACCTCGCTCATAGTCGATATATTTAGTCGTAGCGTGGTCACTGCCTGTGACATCATCCGCTATAGCTGATTGTATATTCGTATTTCAACTGTTAGTTAGTTGATCTCCAAATGTTGTTACGTGAACATAAAATAAAATGAGATCTTAAAACTGAATCTTTTACTTATTGTGTTGACTTCAAAATTTGTGTTTCTTCAATGGTGTTCGTTTAATATCATCGCTGGTTGTTGTTCTTATTCGGCTAATGTGAAATCTTTCATATTAGTGATCGTCACTTTCTCACAGGTTATGGGCCCAGTCATCGTACTTGAAGAGGCTGCCATTGTGATGTCTGAGCAAAATTCTGCTGCAGAAACTTGCCAAGTAACCGCCATTCAATTTTAAATTCTCTTTATTTGATCCTGATGTAAACGGTATTCTCAAGCAGTATGTCTAGTTCATTCCTGTTCATTTTTCGTGTAATTTATGGCTGTCTGCCTGTGATATTTTTTTGTCGCTGATTTTTGCTGTTTGCTGTGCGACTGTTAACGAAAATGGAACGTGAAATGAAATTGATGCTGGAACCGTTCAACGGAGATAATGGGCGTACTTGGCGATACCGGATGGATCTGCTGCTTCAAAAAGAAGGTTTATATAGTGTACAAAATTCTGTTCCGTCGGGTAGGAATCGTACTGAAGAATGGAAAAAGCTGAATTTGAAGGCGATGTTTTACATTGCTAATAATGTTGCTGACAACTTTATCGAGGCAATCCAGACTTACGATATGGCAAAAACGATGTTTCAGGCAATTGTGCAGCTTGCTGGAAGGGACAACGACATGACGATGATTGAGCTGAGATCCAAGATGTACTCGATGCTATTCAAGTCTGGTGATAAGCTGAAGGATTACTTGATGGAATTTCGGTCTGTTACTCGACATTTGGCTGAAATGGGTGAGACAACGTCTGTAAAACAATGTATTTTAACTAGGATGAGATCGTTGCCAAGTGATTTCCATCCGCTGAAAATAATGATGCAGGATGCCGACAATCTATCATGGGAAGTTGCGATTGGAAAGGTTATTAATTTCCAACGTGAACTGGACCTTGAAAAGATGACGAGAAGCTTGCCTTCCGCTCCTGATGCATCAAATCTAAAACCTTCATCAGGAAGTGTTCCTGGCGAAGAGAATGCTTTTTTTGGTTCGAATTATAATTCACGTGGAGGATATCACAATAAATTTAGGGGTAGATCGAATTACCATAATTTTAGAAATCATGGTGGTTTTAGGAATAGTAATGTTAATGATCAGCGTAATCGTAGTCAGTCAAATAATAATAAAGGCAACAATTCTAGTAATAATAATTACTCAGGTTTGTCTAGTAATCAGAATTCGAATCAAAATTATAATAATAACATTCGATGTCATTTCTGTAATAAACAGGGACACATAGCTAGAAATTGTTATACTAAAAATAATGATCAATCCATAAACAGAGGGAAAAATAAAATGAACAGTAATAATAGTAATAATAATGGAAACAATAATTCACAGTCATATAATGTTTTTAACGATAATAATAATAATAATGAATGTTCTGAGATCGATTTGACTTTCTTGGTACCTGATCAGGGTCTTATTTCGAAAGTTTCTTTACCACCACAGATTGTTTTTGTGTTAGATTCAGGATGTACTTCACATATTGTGAATGATATTTCATTATTTTCTGAATATATTATGTTGACAAAACCTCAGTCGATAATGGTTGCCAAAAAGGGCGTTGAACTTGTTGTTTCAGCTGTTGGTACTGTGAAATTAAAAACTGAAAATGGAATTAATATCACATTAAAGAATGTAAGATTTGCTAAGGACCTTCCAACCAATCTTCTCTCAGTCAAATGTATGGCAAGAGCTGGATGTAGGTCTGTATTTGAGGAAGAGTCTGTTAATGTAATAAGTAACAAAACTAATAACGTAATTATAACCGGGAAAAGTAATTTAACAAATTTATATACAATAACTTTTTATAATAATGTAACTGAATCATGTAATATGACACAAAATAAAAATAAAAATCCTTTGGAGTTATGGCATAAGCAACTTGCGCATTTGAATAATAATGATGTCAAGCTGTTATCTAATAAAGGTCGTATTCCTAATATGTCTGATAATCAGGAAATATTTTGTGAACCCTGTAT
This sequence comes from Ericerus pela, assembly GCA_011428145.1. Taxonomy (NCBI): domain Eukaryota; kingdom Metazoa; phylum Arthropoda; class Insecta; order Hemiptera; family Coccidae; genus Ericerus; species Ericerus pela. Next base: position 5,256 of record WOFM01001507.1, on the reverse strand, counting down.
TATGGGAAAACAACATAAAAAACCTTTCGACAGACATGAACAGAAAACAAAAAGTCCGTTGGAATTAGTCCATACTGATGTCTGTGGTATAATAAATCCAGTGTCGTATAATGACAAGAAATATTTTTTAACGTTCGTTGATGATTATTCGAATTTTTGTTTTGTATATCTGCTGAACAACAAAACTGAGGTATTGTCAAAATTTGTTGAATATCACAAATTGGTTTCTAATAAATTTAATACAAATGTAAAGAGATTACGGTGCGATCGTGGTACCGAATATATAAATTCACAGTTTAAAGCATATTGTGTTGAGAAAGGAATTTCCATAGAACCCACTGTTGGTGGATGTCCTCAGCAAAACGGTAAAGCTGAACGAATGAATCGTACTCTTGGAGAGAGGGCCAGAACTCTCATATATGAAAGCAGCCTGGATAAAATTTACTGGAGTGAGGCTTTATTGTGTGCTGCTTACATTTTAAATCGGTGTCCAACCAATAAAAGTTACATTCCTTATGAAAGATGGCACCGTGAGAAGTATGATTATAAAAAGTTGAGGGTTTTTGGCTGCGATGCTTATATGTTGGATTTCGCTCAAAGTTTGGATAAATTTGAGAAAAAGAGTAATAAATTGAAGTTTGTGGGATATTTGCCAGCAGGTTACAAGTTACTGGAAGTGACTAAACGTAAAATCCATCTCTCCAGAGATGTTGAGTTCAATGAAGAGTCTATAGGTAAATCAAAATATGATGACTCTGACCCTATAATAAAGGAAGTTGACGAAACGAATGTTGATAGTATTGAAGTGGATGGAGAAATTAATAATATACTAGATTTTGGTGATGTTATAGATTCTTGCTTTTTCATAGCTAATGCTGTTGAAAGTGATTGCCTGTTGACGTTTGAGGAGGCATTGAGGTCCTCTGAGTCTGATCGCTGGAAGAAAGCGATTCAAGATGAAGTTGATGCTTTGACTTCCAATGAAACTTGGAATGTGGTCAAATGTCCAATGGATGATCTAACAATCACGTGTAGATGGCTGTTTACTAAAAAGACTGATTCTGCTGGTAATGTTTTGTACAAGGCCAGGTTAGTGGCTCGCGGATTTCAGCAACAAAAAGGTTTTAATTTCACCGAAGTCTATGCTCCAGTTGCCAAACTGTCAACAGTTCGTGCGTTACTTGCCTTGAGTAATAAATTTAAATATTTTATTCATCAAATTGATATTTGTAGTGCCTTTTTAAATGGTAAAATTAAAGACAAAGTTTTCTTAGAAATTCCAGAAGGCATTGAACGTAATTTAGATAAAAATAGAAATGTTTTATTACTAAACCGATCCATATATGGATTAAAACAATCACCTAAGGTGTGGAATACTATGTTCCATGAATTTTTGGTTTCATTAGATTTTAAACCAGGCATAGCTGATGACTGTTTATATATTCATAAACAAGGAAATTCTATTGTTTATTTACTAACTTACGTTGATGATGTTATCATCAGCTCCAATAATAATGATTTAATAATAGACAATAAAAATAAAATTAGCAAAAAATTTAGGTGTAAAGACCTGGGAATGATTAATAAATATTTAGGTTTAAACATAAATTATGATCGTGAGAATGGACTTTTGGAAATAAATCAAAAAACTTTAATTGAGTCTGTTGCCAAACGTTTTGGTGTTTTGGATTGTATCCCCACACATTCCCCGATTGAACCCAAACTACAATTGCATCGTGATTTAAATGGAATAGATCGTAATTTGAATAATCAATATCAGCAATTGTTGGGTTGTCTTATGTATCTTATGTTGGGTTCTCGTCCAGATATCTGCTTTGCGATATCCTACTTCAGTCAATTTCAAAGCACAGCAACACACGAACATTATAAATATTTAATACGAGTTTTAAAATACTTAATAACTACTTCACAATTAAATTTGACTTATAATAGGGATAATAATAATAAATATATAATAGAAATCTACTCTGACGCTGATTGGGCAAATTGCGTATCTACTCGCAAATCAATTTCTGGTTATTGTGTAAAAGTATTTGGATCTGTGGTTTCCTGGTCTAGTAGGAAGCAACCCACTGTTGCTCTCTCCAGTACTGAGAGTGAGCTTATTGCCTTGTGCGAAGCAACATCCGAAGGACTGTGGATGCAAAATTTAATTAATTACTTTCGGTTTCACCACTCTAAAAGATCCATGATTTACGAGGACAATCAGAGCTGCCTGGGACTCATAAAGTCAGGTAGATGGAATTCCAAACGATTGAAACACATAGACACTATGTATAGATTCATATGTTCACACGTTGACAAATCATTTATTTATATGTATATTCCAACGTCCCAACAATTGGGTGACTTGTTTACTAAAGGTCTGCCAAAGCCTGCATTTGTCAATTTTTGTAATGACCTAAATTTAATATAGCTGTTTGTGATTTATATGTTTACCATTTATATGTGTTCTGACAGTCATATTTTTACCATTTTATATATTTTATATTTTTATACTGACTGTGATAATTATCATACACGATTACACCAATACTTTAATATTTTAATACGTTTATAATTATTAAGCTTCACCACGATATATATTAGTTGTTATTTCATTGGACTTTGTTTTGTCCAAATCATATATTCATGATATGTTTTTGTTCATATATGATTTGAGGAAGCGTGTGAGAATATGCTCCTCATGACCTCGCTCATAGTCGATATATTTAGTCATAACGAGGTCACTGCCTGTGACGTCATCTGCTATAGCTGATTGTATATTCGTATTTCAACTGTTAGTTAGTTGATCTCCAAATGTTGTTACGTGAACATAAAATAAAATGAGATCTTAAAACTGAATCTTTTACTTATTGTGTTGACTTCAAAATTTGTGTTTCTTCAATGGTGTTCGTTTAATATCATCGCTGGTTGTTGTTCTTATTCGGCTAATGTGAAATCTTTCATATTAGTGATCGTCACTTTGTCACATTATATTATGCAAATAACACATTATACTCGTTTGTTCATTTTGAATTGCAGGGGGTTGTTGGGATATGATTCCTTCACTACCTCACAAATATAATGATATATACTTATACCTAACCTGTAAATAATATATATGTAACATTTTTGTATTTCATATGTGGCAACATTGATTTCCACCTTACAGTTTTTCCATCTTTGATCAACAGAGATGGTTCTCTATTTGTCAGTCATTGTTACGATGTCGTAAAATAATTATTTGAGTTTACATTCTTTTTCAGTATGTTCATTTTTTAAAAGATCTCAACTTGCCTCAACAAATATACGCTGATCTTCTGTTAAATACACTTGTATTTTTTCTTCAAGATCCTTGAAACCTTTATATTAATAAGGTTTTGTCAAGCAAAAGCCCATTTAAAATCACTATTTTTCTTATTTTCCTTCTTCATTTTTTTCAGCCTATGTTCTATGTTTTCTTTTGCAACTGTGAAAAAATGAAAATAAATTTTCATCGATTTATATGAGCTCTGTTTGATAGGATTACACTAACTTACACCAACCTACAACGGTGGGGATATTCCACAAATATTCCAGTAAAACTAGGCGCAAAGAGATATAGTATTCCTACATTTGTGGAATCGTCCTCCTGGTTTAGGTTGATATAAGTTGGTGTAGTCCTATCAAACAGAGCTATGATGTTATCTGAGACCATTAATTTTTTTGATTCTAATTTTGTTGAGAGATGAACGTGGATAAAGAAAGAAATGACACAAATAATTAACTTTCATAAACCGTGTTTATTCAGCGACTAAGTGATCAACATAACATACAATGTACGAATCTTTGGATTCGATAAATTGTAATCAGTATTACCACAAGTCATATACAAATATATACAATGTAAATCAGTATGGATAATTTACATATATATAATATTATTGTTGTAGGTTTTCTCAGGTACAGGGCGGTTGTGAAAGAATCAAATCCCAATAAATTTTGCGATAAATTTATAGAAAATGTGACAATTGACAACAATGTTTCAATTTTGTTGGGATACAATTCCCACCCTACCTCACACCACTAACATATTAATCATTTAGATATTTACACAACTTATACAATAAATAAACAAACATTATTTTATGTAATCTCATTGGTGACACTAATCACACTGTATTGCTTTGACTATACAGAATTAACATGGACTGCTATTTGATTGAAAAATACGTACAAAATTTTGTTATCAATTGCCAAGACATAGGAGGAAAAAGTTAGTCGGGTTGGGTTGATAATGATTTCAATGTTCTTTGCGCGGTAATTTTGTTTAGAATAGAAATTATGAAAATTTAATTTAATACCATAGAAAATGCTTCTACTTATTACTTTCTCGTTAATAAAAATTTAAAAATATAATTAATTCAGTTCAACCTCAAATTTCAGCAATATTTTACTGTTTTACAAATCCTTATCATACTTAACCCAACTAACTTCATCTTACATCTTCTAATGTAATTCTTATCACAAATAGTAGTCCATGTTAATTTTGTATAGTCAAAGCTGTATTGTAATATTTCTCCCTCTGCTTTACTTTACTGAATGTTACATTTATATGTTCTGTTACATATATGACGTCTTTGCTGAAATATATAATAAATCTTTAACTGTGTTTTTGTGCTTAAGAATTTCATCATCCTGCACTCTACATGTTAACAGGGTGTTGAGCACATGAAAAGTTTTTCAGTTATAAGGTGAAAACATGTTATGTTTAATCTAAGTATATTTGTTTCACGCAAGGTGAAAGGCAGTGTACCATTTTTTTTTAAAAAGCTATGTGCCATAAAATAATTGTGCAGTTAAAGTGTTGTTCAAGTGTTAAAATTTTATAGAGGTTTTCAGGATCTTTTAACTTCAAAATCAAATAAATAATGTGTGTGTTTCACCGCAGATCAGATTATAATGAAAAATGAGACAAAAATGGTTCACAATCATAGCTAAAGATATTCCCCACCTCTACAAAACCCAAGGTATACATTTGGTTGTTACATCACAGATGGTTTATCAAAAATGGGTGTCGAAGAAGTCGTTTCAAAGGAAAAGAATGTAAGGTTTGAAAATTCAAAATGGTGTTTTACCACCAAGCCTAATAATTCAGGCCTACATATTCAAAAAGCAAGGATGATTGCTAGAGGATTTAAGGATCTAATTTACTATTCTTTAGACCAAACATATGCGCCAGTAGTTCAATACTGGTAAATTGGGTGGATATTG
>WOFM01001506.1:0-13021 GCA_011428145.1 Ericerus pela | reverse complement strand
ACGCTAGTTTACTGCTGCTTGTTTACTAGCTTCTTTAAAGAAAACAAAAAAGTCCAGTCATCTTTCTATTAATATTCTACTATTTAAAAATATTTAACATTATTTGATTTTCAAATTTTATTTTGAAAACCAGAATTTAAAAATTTTTGAAAAACTAAAATTTTAATTTTCCACCATCACGCTAGTTTACTCGCTGCTTGTTTACTCGCTGTTAGTTTACTAGCTTCTTTTAATGAAAATGAAAAAGTACAGTTATATTTTATTAATTTTCTACCATCACGCTAGTTTACTCGCTGCTTGTTTACTCGCTGCTAGTTTACTAGCAACTTTTAATGAAAACGAAAAAGTACAGTTATATTTTATTAATTTTCTACCATCACGCTAGTTTACTCGCTGCTTGTTTACTCGCTGCTAGTTTACTAGCTTATTCTAATGAAAACGAAAAAATCCAGTTATATTTTATTAATTTTCCACCATCACGCTAGTTTACTCGCTGCTTGTTTACTAGCTTCTTTTAATGAAAATGAAAAATTCCAGTTAATTTTCTATTAATATTCTACTATTTAAAATATTTAACATAAATTCATTTTCAATTTTTTTTTGAAAACCAGAATTTAAAAATTTTTGAAAAACTAAAATTTTAATTTTCCACTATCACGCTAGTTTACTCGCTGCTTGTTTACTCGCTGCTAGTTTACTAGCTGATTTAATGAAAACAAAAAAGTACAGTTATAATTTTATTAATTTTCTACCATCACGCTAGTTTACTCGCTGCTTGTTTACTTGCTGCTAGTTTACTAGCTTCTTTTAATGAAAATGAAAAAGTACAGTTATAATTTGATTAATTTTCTACCGTCATGCTAGTTTACTCGCTGCTTGTTTACTTGCTGCTAGTTTACTAGCTTCTTTTATTGAAAATGCAAAAGTCCAGTTATAATTTTATTAATTTTCTACCATCACGCTAGTTCACTCGCTGCTTGTTTACTAGCTGCTAGTTTACTAACTTCTTCTAATGAAAATGAAAAAGTACAGTTATATTTTTATTAATTTTTTACCATCCCGCTAGTTTACTCGCTGCTTGTTTACTAGCTTCTTTTAAAGAAAATGAAAAAGTCCAGTTAATTTCTATAATATTCTACTAATTAAAAATATTTAACATTAGTTGATATTCAATTTTTATTTTGAAAACCAGAATTTACAAATTTTTAAAAAACAAAAATTTTAATTTTCCACTTTCACGCTAGTTTACTCGCTGCTTGTTTACTCGCTGCTAGTTTACTAGCAGCTTTTAATGAAAATGAAAAAGTACAGTTTATTTTTATTAATTTCTACCATCACGCTAGTTTACTCGCTGCTTGTATACTCGCTGCTAGTTTACTAGCTTCTTCTAATGAAAACGAAAAATCCAGTTATATTTTTATTAATTTTTTACCATCACGCTAGTTTACTCGCTGCTAATTTACTAGGTTCTTTTAATGAAAATGAAAAAGTACAGTTATATTTTTATTAATTTTCTACCATCACGCTAGTTTACTCGATGCTAGTTTACTCGATGCTTGTTTACTAGCTTCTCCTAAAAAACCAAAAAGTCCAGTTATATTTCTATTAATATTCTACTATTTAAAAATATTTAACATTAATTAATTTTTAAATTTTATTTTGAAAACCAGAATTTACAAATTTTTGAAAAACAAAATTTTAATTTTCATTTGCTAGCTTTTACTCGCTGCTTGTTTACTCGCTGCTAGTTAACTAGCTTCTTTTATTGAAAATGCAAAAGTCCATTTATAATTTTATTAATTTTCTACCATCACGCTAGTTCACTCGCTGCTTGTTTACTTGCTGCTAGTTTACTAGCTTCTTCTAATGAAAATGAAAAAGTACAGTTATAATTTTATTAATTTTTTACCATCCCGCTAGTTTACTCGCTGCTTGTTTACTAGCTTCTTTTAAAGAAAATGAAAAAGTCCAGTTAATTTTCTATTAATATTCTACTATTTAAATATATTTAACATAAATTCATTTTCAATTTTTATTTTGAAAACCAGAATTTACAAATTTTTAAAAAACAAAAATTTTAATTTTCCATCATCACGCTAGTTTACTCACTGCTTGTTTACTCGCTGCTAGTTTACTAGCAGCTTTTAATGAAAATGAAAAAGTACAGTTATATTTTTATTAATTTTCTACCATCACGCTAGTTTACTCGCTGCTTGTTTACTCGCTGCTAGTTTACTAGCTTCTTCTAATGAAAACGAAAAAATCCAGTTATATTTTTATTAATTTTTTACCATCACGCTAGTTTACTTGCTGCTACTAGCTTTTTTTAATGAAAACGAAAAAGTACAGTTATATTTTATTAATTTTCTACCATCACGCTACTTTACTCGATGCTAGTTTACTCGATGCTTGTTTACTAGCTTCTCCTAATAAAAACAAAAAAGTCCAGTTATATTTCTATTAATATTCTACTATTTAAAAATATTTAACATTAATTAATTTTTAAATTTTTTTGAAAACCGGAATTTACAAATTTTTGAAAAACTAAAATTTTAATTTTCCACCATCACGCTAGTTTACTCGCTGCTTGTTTACTCGCTGCTTGTTTACTTGCTGCTAGTTTACTAGCTTCTTTTAATGAAAATGAAAAAGTACAGTTATAATTTCATAAATTTTCTACCATCACGCTAGTTTTACTCGCTGCTTGTTTACTCGCTGCTAGTTTACTAGCTTCTTTTAATGAAAATGAAAAAGTCCAGTTATAATTTTATTAATTTTCTACCATCACGCAGGTTCACTCGCTGCTTGTTTACTCACTGCTAGTTTACTAGCTTCTTCTAATGAAAATGAAAAAGTACAGTTATAATTTTATTAATTTTCTACCATCACGCTAGTTTACTCGCTGCTTGTTTACTCGCTGCTAGTTTACTAGCTTCTTCTAATGAAAACGAAAAAATCCAGTTATATTTTTATTAATTTTTTACCATCACGCTAGTTTACTCTCTGCTAATTTACTAGCTTTTTTTAATGAAAACGAAAAAGTACAGTTATATTTTTATTAATTTTCTACCATCACGCTAGTTTACTCGATGCTAGTTTACTCGATGCTTGTTTACTAGCTTCTCCTATTAAAAACCAAAAAGTCCAGTTATATTTCTATTAATATTCTACTATTTAAAAATATTTAACATTAATTAATTTTTAAATTTTATTTTGAAAACCAGAATTTACAAATTTTGAAAAACAAAAATTTTAATTTTCCATCATCACGCCAGTTTACTCGCTGCTTGTTTACTCGCTGCTTGTTTACTTGCTGCTAGTTTACTAGCTTCTTTAATGAAATGAAAAAGTACAGTTATAATTTCATAATTTTCTACCATCACGCTAGTTTTACTCGCTGCTTGTTTTTACTCGCTGCTAGTTTACTAGCTTCTTTTAATGAAAATGAAAAAGTACAGTTATATTTTTTATTAATTTTCTACCATCACACTATTTTACTCGCTACTTGTTTACTAGCTTCTTTTAAGAAACTGAAAAAGTTACAGTTATATTTTTATTAATTTTCTACCATCACACTAGTTTACTAGCTGCTAGTTTACTCGCTGCTTTTTTACTCGCTGCTATTTAAACTAGCTTCTTATATTGAAAATGCAAAAGTCCAGTTATAATTTTATTAATTTCTACCATCACGCTAGTTCACTCGCTGCTTGTTTACTTGCTGCTAGTTTACTAGCTTCTTCTAATGAAAATGAAAAAGTACAGTTATAATTTTATTAATTTTCTACCATCACGCTAGTTTACTCGCTGCTTGTTTACTTGCTGCTAGTTTACTAGCTTCTTTTAATGAAATGAAAAAGTACAGTTATAATTGATTAATTTTCTACCGTCAGCTAGTTTACTCGCTGCTTGTTTACTTGCTGCTAGTTTACTAGCTTCTTTTATTGAAAATGCAAAAGTCCAGTTATAATTTTATTAATTTTCTACCATCACGCTAGTTCACTCGCTGCTTGTTTACTAGCTGCTAGTTTACTAACTTCTTCTAATGAAAATGAAAAGTACAGTTATATTTTTATTAATTTTTTACCATCCCGCTAGTTTACTCGCTGCTTGTTTACTAGCTTCTTTTAAAGAAAATGAAAAAGTCCAGTTAATTTTCTATTAATATTCTACTATTTAAATATATTTAACATAAATTCATTTTCAATTTTTATTTTGAAAACCAGAATTTACAAATTTTTAAAAACAAAAAATTTTAATTTTCCACTTTCACGCTAGTTTACTCGCTGCTTGTTTACTCGCTGCTAGTTTACTAGCAGCTTTTAATGAAAATGAAAAAGTACAGTTATTTTTTTATTAATTTTCTACCATCACGCTAGTTTACTCGCTGCTTGTATACTCGCTGCTAGTTTACTAGCTTCTTCTAATGAAAACGAAAAAATCCAGTTATATTTTTATGAATTTTTTACCATCACGCTAGTTTACTCGCTGCTAATTTACTAGCTTCTTTTAATGAAAACGAAAAAGTACAGTTATATTTTTATTAATTTTCTACCATCACGCTAGTTTACTCGATGCTAGTTTACTCGATGCTTGTTTACTAGCTTCTCCTATTAAAAACCAAAAAGTCCAGTTATATTTCTATTAATATTCTACTATTTAAAAATATTTAACATTAATTAATTTTTAAATTTTATTTTGAAAACCAGAATTTACAAATTTTTGAAAAACAAAAATTTTAATTTTCTATCATCATGCTAGTTTACTCGCTGCTAGTTAACTAGCTTCTTTTATTGAAAACGCAAAAGTCCATTAATAATTTTATTAATTTTCTACCATCACGCTAGTTCACTCGCTGCTTGTTTACTTGCTGCTAGTTTACTAGCTTCTTCTAATGAAAATGAAAAAGTACAGTTATAATTTTATTAATTTTCTACCGTCACGCTAGTTTACTCGCTGCTTGTTTACTTGCTGTTAGTTTACTAGCTTCTGTTATTGAAAATGCAAAAAACCAGGTATAATTTTATTAATTTTCTACCATCACGCTAGTTTCACTCGCTGCTTATTTACTTGCTGCTAGTTACTAGCTTCCTCTAATGAAAATGAAAAAGTACAGTTATATTTTTATTAATTTTTTACCATCCGGCTAGTTTACTCGCTGCTTGTTTACTAGCTTCTTTTAAAGAAAATGAAAAAGGTCCCAGTTAATTTTCTATTAATATCTCTACTATTTAAATATATTTAACATAAATTCATTTTCAATTTTTATTTTGAAAACCAGAATTTACAATTTTTAAAAAACAAAAGTTTAATTTTCCACTTTCACGCTAGTTTACTCGCTGCTTGTTTACTCGCTGTTAGTTTACTAGCAGCTTTTTTAATGAAATTGAAAAAGTACAGTGTATATTTTTATTAATTTCTAACATCACGCTAGTTTTCCTCGCTCTGTGTTTACCTCGCTGCTAGTTTACTAGCAGCTTTAATTGAAAACGAAAAGTACAGTTATATTTTATTAATTTTCTACCATGCACGCTAGTTTACTCGCTGCTTGTTACTCGCTGCTAGTTTACTAGCTTATTCTATGAAAACGAAAAAATCCAGTTATATTTTTATTAATTTTCTACCATCACGCTAGTTTACTCGCTGCTGTTTTACTAGCTGTCTTCTTAAAGAAAATGAAAAAATTCCAGTTAATTGGTCTATTAATATTCTACTATTTAAATATATTTAACATAAATTCATTTTCAATTTTTATTTGAAAACCAGATGTACCAAATTTTTAAAAAACAAAAATTTTAATTTCCACTTTTACGCTAGTTTACTCGCTGCTTGTTACTAGCTGCTAGTTTACTAGCAGCTTTTAATGAAAATGAAAAAGTACAGTTATAATTTTATTAATTTTCTACCATCACGCTAGTTTACTCGCTGCTTGTTTACTTGCTGCTAGTTTACTAGCTTCTTTTAATGAAAATGAAAAAGTACAGTTATAATTTGATTAATTTTTCTACCGTCACGCTAGTTTACTACCTCGCTGCTTGTTTACTTGCTGCTAGTTTACTAGCTTCTTTTATTGAAAATGCAAAAGTCCAGTTATAATTTTATTAATTTTCTACATCACGCTAGTTCACCTCGCTGCTTGTTTACTAGCTGCTAGTTTACTAACTTCTTCTAATGAAAATGAAAAAGTACAGTTATATTTTTATTAATTTTTTACCATCCCGCTAGTTTACTCGCTGCTTGTTTACTAGCTTCTTTTAAAGAAAATGAAAAAGTCCAGTTAATTTTCTATTAATATTCTACTATTTAAATATATTTAACATAAATTCATTTTCAATTTTTATTTTGAAAACCAGAATTTACAAATTTTTAAAAAACAAAAATTTTAATTTTCCATCATCACGCTAGTTTACTCACTGCTTGTTTACTCGCTGCTAGTTTACTAGCAGCTTTTAATGAAAATGAAAAAGTACAGTTATATTTTATTAATTTTCTACCATCACGCTAGTTTACTCGCTGCTTGTTTACTCGCTGCTAGTTTACTAGCTTCTTCTAATGAAAACGAAAAAATCCAGTTATATTTTTATTAATTTTTTTACCATCACGCTAGTTTACTTGCTGCTAATTTACTAGCTTTTTTAATGAAAACGAAAAAGTACAGTTATATTTTTATTAATTTTCTACCATCACGCTACTTTACTCGATGCTAGTTTACTCGATGCTTGTTTACTAGCTTCTCCTATATAAAAACAAAAAAGTCCAGTTATATTTCTATTAATATTCTACTATTTAAAAATATTTAACATTAATTAATTTTTAAATTTTATTGAAAAACCGGAATTTACAACTTTTTTCAAAACAAAAATTTAATTTCCATCATCCCGCTAGTTTAATCGCTGCTTGTTTACTCGCTGCTTGTTCTACTTGCTGCTAGTTTACTAGCTTCTTTTAATGAAAATGAAAAAAGTACAGTTATAATTTTCATAAAATTTTCTACCATCACGCTAGTTCTACTCGCTGCTTGTTTACTCGCTGCTAGTTTACTAGCTTCTTTTAATGAAAAACGAAAAAGTCCAGTTATAATTTTATTAATTTTCTACCATCACGCAGGTTCACTCGCTGCTTGTTACTCACTGCTAGTTTACTAGCTTCTTCTAATGAAATGAAAAAGTACAGTTATAATTTTATTAATTTTCTACCATCACGCTAGTTTACTCGCTGCTTGTTACTTGCTGCTAGTTTACTAGCTTCTTTTAATGAAAACGAAAAAGTACAGTTATATTTTTATTAATTTTCTACCATCCACGCTAGTTTACTCGCTGCTAGTTTACTAATTGCTTTTAATGAAAATGAAAAAGTACAGTTATAATTTCATTAATTTTCCTACCATCACGCTCGTTTACTCGCTGCTTGTTTACTCGCTGCTAGTTTACTAGCTTCTTTCAAGGAAAACAAAAAACTCCAGTTATATTTCTATTAATATTCTACTATGTACAAATATTTAACATAAATTGAGTTTCAAATTTTAATTGAAAACAGGAATTTACAAATTTTTGAAAACAAAAATTTTAATTTTGTACCATCACGCTAGTTTACTCGCTGCTAGTTTACTAGCTTCTTTTAATGAAAACTAAAAAGTACAGTTTTATTTTTATTAATTTTTCTACCATCACACTAGTTTACTCGACGCTAGTTTACTAGCTGCTTGTTTACTAGCTTCTCATAATGAAAACCAAAAAGTCCAGTTATATTTCTATTAATATTCTACTATTTAAAAAATATTTAACATTAATTAATTTTTAAATTTTATTTTGAAAACGAGAATTTACAAATTTTTGAAAAATAAAAATTTTAATTTTCTAATCATCATGCTAGTTTACTCGCTGCTTGGTTTACCTCGCTGCTAGTTTACTAGCTTCTTTTAATGAAAATGAAAAAGTACAGTTATAATTTTATTAATTTTCTACCATCACGCTAGTTTACCTCGCTGCTTGTTTACTTGCTGCTAGTTTACTAGCTTCATTTAATAAAAATGAAAAAGTACAGTTATATTTTTATCATTTTCTACCATCCGCGCTAGGTGTACCTCGCAGCTTGTTTACTAGCTACTTATAATGAAAAAAAAAACTCTAGTTATACCTTCTATAAATAGTTCTAACTAGTTACAAATTATTTACATAATTATGTTCAAATTTTATATTGAAACCAGAATTACAAATTTATTGAAAAAAAAATTTTACTTTTTTAACCATCACGCTAGGTTTAATTGCGGCTTGTTTTACTAGCTTCTTTTCAAGAACAATACAAAGTCCGTTAATTTTCTCTTAATATTCTATCTACTAGTTCAGATATCTGTTCATACATTCATTTTCAATTTTTATTTGCAAAACCAGAATTTACAACAATTTTTGAAAAACAAAAATTTAAATTTTCTATAGGATCATGCTAGTTACGCGCTGCATTGTTTACTCGCATGCTAGTTAACTAGCTTCTTATTATTGAAATAATGCAAAAGTCCATGTATAATTTTATTAATTTCTACCATCACGCTAGTTCACTCGCTGCTTGTTTACTTGCTGCTAGTTTACTAGCTTCTTCTAATGAAAATGAAAAAGTACAGTTTTAATTTTATTAATTTTCCCATCACGCTAGTTTACTCGCTGCTTGTTTACTTGCTGCTAGTTTACTAGCTTCTTTTAATGAAAATGAAAAAGTACAGTTATAATTTTATTAATTTTCTACCGTCACGCTAGTTTACTCGCTGCTTGTTTACTTGCTGCTAGTTTACTAGCTTCTTTATTGAAAATGCAAAAGTCCAGTTATAATTTATTAATTTTCTACCATCACGCTAGTTCACTCGCTGCTTGTTTACTTGCTGCTAGTTTACTAACTTCTTCTAATGAAAATGAAAAAGTACAGTTATATTTTTATTAATTTTACCATCCCGCTAGTTTACTCGCTGCTTGTTTACTAGCTTCTTTTAAAGAAATGAAAAAGTCCAGTTAATTTTCTATTAATATTCTACTATTTAAATATATTTAACATAAATTCATTTTCAATTTTTATTTTGAAAACCAGAATTTACAAATTTTTAAAAAACAAAAATTTTAATTTTCCACTTTCACGCTAGTTTACTCGCTGCTTGTTTACTCGCTGCTAGTTTACTAGCAGCTTTTTAATGAAAATGAAAAAAGTACAGTTATTTTTTATTAATTTTTACCATCACGCTAGTTTACTCGCTGCTTGTATACTCGCTGCTAGTTTACTAGCTTCTTTTAAGGAAAAATGAAAAAGTCCAGTTATCTTTCTATTAATATTCTACTATTTAAAAATATTTAACATTATTTGATTTTCAATTTTTATTTTGAAAACCAGAATTTACAAATTTTTAAAAAACAAAAATTTTAATTTTCCATCATCACGCTAGTTTACTCACTGCTTGTTTACTCGCTGCTAGTTTACTAGCAGCTTTTAATGAAAATGAAAAAGTACAGTTATATTTTTATTAATTTTCTACCATCACGCTAGTTTACTCGCTGCTTGTTTACTCGCTGCTAGTTTACTAGCTTCTTCTAATGAAAACGAAAAAATCCAGTTATATTTTTATTAATTTTTTACCATCACGCTAGTTTACTTGCTGCTAATTTACTAGCTTTTTTTAATGAAAACGAAAAAGTACAGTTATTTTTATTAATTTTCTACCATCACGCTACTTACTCGATGCTAGTTTACTCGATGCTTGTTTACTAGCTTCTCCTAATAAAAACAAAAAGTCCAGTTATATTTCTATTAATATTCTACTATTTAAAAATATTTAACATTATTTGATTTTCAAATTTTATTTTGAAAACCGGAATTTAAAAATTTTTGAAAAACTAAAATTTTAATTTTCCATCATCACGCTAGTTTACTCGCTGCTTGTTTACTCGCTGCTTGTTTACTTGCTGCTAGTTTACTAGCTTCTTTAATGAAAATGAAAAAGTACAGTTATAATTTCATAAATTTTCTACCATCACGCTAGTTTACTCGCTGCTGTTTACTCGCTGCTAGTTTACTAGCTTCTTTTAATGAAAATGAAAAGTCCAGTAGTTATACTTTTATAATTTTCTACCATCACGCAGGTTCACTCGCTGCTTGTTTACTCACTGCTAGTTTACTAGCTTCTTCTAATGAAAATGAAAAAGTACAGTTATAATTTTATTAATTTTCTACCATCACGCTAGTTTACTCGCTGCTTGTTACTTGCTGCTAGTTTACTAGCTTCTTTTAATGAAAACGAAAAAGTACAGTTATATTTTTATTAATTTTCTACCATCACGCTAGTTTACTCGCTGCTAGTTTACTAATTGCTTTTAATGAAAATGAAAAAGTACAGTTATAATTTCATTAATTTTCTACCATCACGCTCGTTTACTCGCTGCTTGTTTACTCGCTGCTAGTTTACTAGCTTCTTTCAAGGAAAACAAAAAACTCCAGTATATTTCTATTAATATTCTATTTCAAAATATTTAACATTATTTGATTTTCAAATTTTATTTTGAAAACCGGAATTTAAAAATTTTTGAAAAACTAAAATTTTAATTTTCCACCATCACGCTAGTTTACTCGCTGCTAGTTTACTAGCTTCTTTTAATGAAAACTAAAAAGTACAGTTTTATTTTATTAATTTTCTACCATCACACTAGTTTACTCGACGCTAGTTTACTGCTGCTTGTTTACTAGCTTCTCATAATGAAAACCAAAAAGTCCAGTATATTTCTATTAATATTCTACTATTTAAAAATATTTAACATTAATTAATTTTTAAATTTTATTTTGAAAACGAGAATTTACAAATTTTTGAAAAATAAAATTTTAATTTTCTCATCATGCTAGTTTACTCGCTGCTTGTTTACTCGCTGCTAGTTTACTAGCTTCTTTTAATGAAAATGAAAAGTACAGTTATAATTTTATTAATTTTCTACCATCACGCTAGTTTACTCGCTGCTTGTTTACTTGCTGCTAGTTTACTAGCTTCATTAATAAAAATGAAAAAGTACAGTTATATTTTTATCAATTTTCTACCATCGCGCTAGTTTACTCGCAGCTTGTTTACTAGCTACTTATAATGAAAAAAAAAAAACTCTAGTTATACTTCTATAATATTCTACTATTTAAAATTTAAACATAAATTAATTTTCAAATTTTATTGAAAACCAGAATTTACAAATTTTTGAAAAAAAAAATTTTAATTTTTTACCATCACGCTAGTTTAATTGCTGCTTGTTTACTAGCTTCTTTTAAAGAAAATGAAAAAGTCCAGTTAATTTTATTAATATTCTACTTTAAATATATTTAACATAAATTCATTTCAATTTTATATTGAAAACCAGAATTTACAAATTTTTGAAAACAAAAATTTTAATTTTCTATAATCATGCTAGTTTACTCGCTGCTTGTTTACTCGCTGCTAGTTAACTAGCTTCTTTTATTGAAAATGCAAAAGTCCAGTTATAATTTTATTAATTTCTACCATCACGCTAGTTCACTCGCTGCTTGTTTACTTGCTGCTAGTTTACTAGCTTCTTCTAATGAAAATGAAAAAGTACAGTTTAATTTATTAATTTCTACCATCACGCTAGTTTACTCGCTGCTTGTTTACTTGCTGCTAGTTTACTAGCTTCTTTTAATGAAAATGAAAAAGTACAGTTATAATTTTATTAATTTTCTACCGTCACGCTAGTTTACTCGCTGCTTGTTTACTTGCTGCTAGTTTACTAGCTTCTTTTATTGAAATGCAAAAGTCCAGTTATAATTTTATTAATTTTCTACCATCACGCTAGTTCACTCGCTGCTTGTTTACTTGCTGCTAGTTTACTAACTTCTTCTAATGAAAATGAAAAAGTACAGTTATATTTTTATTAATTTTTTACCATCCCGCTAGTTTACTCGCTGCTTGTTTACTAGCTTCTTTTAAAGAAAATGAAAAAGTCCAGTTAATTTTCTATTAATATTCTACTATTTAAATATATTTACATAAATTCATTTTCAATTTTTATTTTGAAAACCAGAATTTACAAATTTTTAAAAAACAAAAATTTTAATTTTCCACTTTCACGCTAGTTTACTCGCTGCTTGTTACTCGCTGCTAGTTTACTAGCAGCTTTTAATGAAAATGAAAAAGTACAGTTTTTTTTATTAATTTTTACCATCACGCTAGTTTACTCGCTGCTTGTATACTCGCTGCTAGTTTACTAGCTTCTTCTAATGAAAACGAAAAAATCCAGTTATATTTTTATTAATTTTTTACCATCACGCTAGTTTACTCGTGCTAATTTACTAGCTTCTTTTATTGAAAACGAAAAAGTACAGTTATATTTTATTAATTTTCTACCATCACGCTAGTTTACTCGATGCTAGTTTACTCGATGCTTGTTTACTAGCTTCTCCTATTAAAAACCAAAAAGTCCAGTTATATTTCTATTAATATTCTACTATTTAAAATATTTAACATTAATTAATTTTTAAATTTTATTTTGAAAACCAGAATTTACAAATTTTTGAAAAACAAAAATTTAATTTTCTATCATCATGCTAGTTTACTCGCTGCTTGTTTACTCGCTGCTAGTTAACTAGCTTCTTTATTGAAAATGCAAAAGTCCATTTTAATTTTATAATTTTCTACCATCACGCTAGTTCACTCGCTGCTTGTTTACTTGCTGCTAGTTTACTAGCTTCTTCTAATGAAAATGAAAAGTACAGTTATAATTTTATTAATTTTTTACCATCCCGCTAGTTTACTCGCTGCTTGTTTACTAGCTTCTTTTAAGAAATGAAAAAGTCCAGTTAATTTTCTATATATCTACTATTTAAATATATTTAACATTTCATATTTTCAATTTTTATTTTGAAAACCAGAATTTACAAATTTTAAAAAACAAAAATTTTAATTTTCCATCATCACGCTAGTTTACTCGCTGCTTGTTTACTCGCTGCTAGTTTACTAGCAGCTTTTAATGAAAATGAAAAAGTACAGTATATTTTTATT
>WOFM01001504.1:0-13938 GCA_011428145.1 Ericerus pela | reverse complement strand
TATTAATATGATATATTTTCAGATTTTGACGTGCCTTCAACGCGACTGATGAATTTAGAGAAAAAATGAGGAAAAATGACTCAATTTTTGTAAAATAAAAAATCTATAATTTTTTGAATTCTCGACATGATTAGCGAATAAGAAAAAACAATGTTGAAAGTAGTTTGTAGAAACCTTAATTTTCTAATTTTGGCTCGCAAGAAGCTAAAAGAAAGAATGTGAAATTTATTTTCATTTATTGGTAGGTTCCAAATACCTAAGTTCATTTGTTGCAGAAAAAATAATTCTTTGCTGGAAAATAATTGTGTGTACAGCGAAAGCGAAATGAAAATCAAAAACCTAACATTTAAAATGAAATTTAGCTTAAAACATTACTATCAGTATTAGCATGTTTGAGATAGCAGCCATACCGTAAGCAATTAATTAAGTTTGGAATAAATTTGTTAATATTATTTAAAACAATCTCGGCTGGAAAACGAAAAATTTGACTTTAAGATTATCCCTAATTTGGAGGAAATACACCTCTATTTGAACAGAAAATATTCAAGCTACCTAAGCCTACCTACTTTGAATTAATTTTGAAAATAAATAAAAATAATCGTCAAATTTTTAAAATAAATTAAAATGAACGATAAATAAATTTTGAAAATAAATGAAAATAATCGATAAATAAATTTTTGAAAGTAAATGAAAATCACCGATAGGTAACAAATTAAGGAAATTCAAACTGTGGGTAAAAGTGTTGAACTTACTTGATCAGAGTTTAATTTTTTCACAACTGGTTAATTTTTTTCTATTGAGAACAATAAAATTCAAACCGTATACCTAAACAACACACGTAATACAATGTCCGAGATTTTCATTTCTTCTGCATTTATAACACAAGATGTGCGACGCCCCCTAGTCAGGCTGTTGCAGGAGAACAGCCAACCAAATATATCAATTTAAAATTCTTCTGCAACAATAGGTGTTGGCAGGGGAAAATTGTGATGCATTTTAGTAGTGATTTTCCTCTCCGCAATGAATTTACTTTTTCCCCTCGATTGTTGAAATATCGCTATACTTGCATACGCATGGCTTTCGCTCTTTACTATTTTTAGGTTAAGATGTAATCTATAAAAAATTGATCTGGTATGAAGACCCAAGATCGGGGGTAGGTTTGTTTTCGTTTCATGACTACTGGAAACTTTTGGCACTATTTCTGAAAAACAAAATCTTTTAAATTAAAAAACATCGTAAATGGAAAATTCCGGCCTTGATGTCCACATTTCTCATATTTGCCTGGCTAAATTTAGTCGTAACTCGTCATTTATCGAATTAACGTTTTTCTCCGAAATAAACTCACTCAAAATCGATTATTAGGTAATATCGATAATACCTAAATTTACATAAATTCCCAGGAAAATGCATAATAACCAGTAAATGGAATTAATTCATAAAATTAACATATTTAACTGAAAATATTTAGTCAATTATACGTGAATAATTCGAGAAACAAACTGCTTTAGCTTTTAGATGCAGTAAAGGTTTTAGGTGAGGTGAATTGTTTGGAAAAAAAAAAAAAAATGAAGTGAAAATATCTTTAAATACCTGTAGGTATTGTGGGAGGTTAAGTGAGGTGGATAATTTTTTTAAAAAATTTACCCTATGCCCTAAAGGGTATAATTTAAAAAGTTTAAAATTTTACCAACAGTTGCATTTCTCATAATTTACATTTCTGACTAGGCATTAGACATATTTTACGAAAATGACTGAAAGTTAGCATTCCTCAGTGAATATGTTCAATATAATTATGTGGGAAATATAACTCGTAAATTATTCAATGTAGATAATTTGTAAACCCAATACATATTTTCTACCCATCCACTCCCTTCCATCATCCTTTCAAAAAAAAAAAAAAAAGTTAAATGCAACTTTTTACAAACGTCTTCCTTCAGAAGGGGAAGGGGTGCCAGACAAAAATCTTTGAAGGTGGAAAAGATGGTAAAGAGTTGTTGCGGCCAGGCTAATGGAATTAAGCCTGAATGCGCAAATAACACTACATTAAACTGTATGAAGGGGAGTAAAACATTTTGACAATTTATCATGAAGTTTTATTTTTATAAATGCCTATGGCATCGAGCATAGGCCTTATAACTGTAGAACAGAATAAAATTTAATGCTTCGAGGCAACATTTACAATGGTTTATATGTGTCGGGGTAAACAAGAGTTTGGCTCATCAAAAAGGAAATAATCCTTTTAGGCTGCAGCTGGATTAATAATAATTGTAACGTATATTTTCGTCTATTTTAAGAAATGACGAACATATTCGTTCACTCATTTTCGAATACCAAAAATATAGATATTTATCAACAATTATCATCCTATAACTCTTTGTAAACAACCACCAAATTATTCGTATTTAATTTTACATATACAGATATACCTTCTGTATATTTATGACCTAGTTGTACCTGTCCCTCGAGTACTCGACGAGTCAGCACAACCCTATAATAACAACACCCTACCTCACTTTACCTATCCGACACGTACGTTTTCATACCCTGAACGAGTATATAATCCTCGATTCAGTTGTATAATTGTTCAGTTTAGTTCAGTTCTCCAACAGCTACTTCTAAGTACCTGGAACCTCTCTTGTAGAAGTCTCTAGTGAACAGATAGTCTTGCTTGTTGAATTGTGATTGAATATGTATTAATATTAACGTAGAAATATGTACTGTAAGTACAAATTATTATATTATTAAATGTGTTAACTCACTCATGTGTTTTAAATATTATTGAGTCTCAAACGAATGTTAAGGTCCACTATAGTTTGTGGATGTCTAATCTGAACTTATCTTAGAAATATTACTACTTTTAAGTACGTGATATTTCGTGTATGGTGTACTCCCAAAAGTGGTCGTAACTAGGTACATTACCACCTCTTTTGGCCGTTACAATAATATTGATATATTTGATAGCAATTAATTCGAAGAAAAGACAAAATATAAAACGCATGGGTTGCTGATCCGCGACACCTGCCCCAGAAGAGTGGTCAAATAGGTTGACCATAAGTGTTGAGTGAAGGCTTGTTTTCAGCCCATTCTCGAGGCTTTGGTACTGGATCCTCGTATTCTTCTTCGAGAATTAAAGTTGGTTTTGTCAGAGGTTGTTGTATGAAGGATAACTCTATTTTATTGTCCTTTGTTTATGGAATACTTGTTCTACTGTGACAAAATAAGGCCGAAAAGCAGGGCCTCAGAAAGAAATTTCGGCCCCAGGAGAAATAAACTGGAAGACTTCTCTTAGCTCCAGCTGCAGGATTTGTCTTTGGAAAGGGTTTCTAAATTCAGAAATAATTTCGCTCGCTCTTCTCACGAAATAAATTTTTTAGATACGTTTTGGGTTCTAAAAGATGCCTATTTTAGTGGTTTTTTCTCAAACCTTCGGAAAATTTACCTCCAAAAACCTCATCGTGGATCGGTCCTGACGCCCTTTTTCATCGTTTATACTTCTAAAAATTACAATTTATTTCTAAATTAAGGCCATTCCGGGCCCCCTAAAGGTGTGCGGCCCCGGTACCTTTGGTACCCTTTTTCCCTCCCTCTCAAAGGCCTGCGAAAAGAGATAAAAGTTGGGAAAACATTTTGACTGTAGGTACATGTAGATAATAATGGTACAAGCCGAAAAAAGAATGAAAAATGTTACAATTGAATAAACGTAAAAATATATGTTAGAGTTTTAACGCTACACGAGTTTATTTTTGGACAACTGTGAAGCATTTCTTTTCTTCAAGGAGTTTTAACTGGAGTGATTCTACCTCTGTGGCATCGAATGATTGTAACCGTAGTGGTTTTTCATTGGTGATGAATTGTATATTGTCCAGTTAAATGTAGAAAATTTCCCGTTAGTATCGTACTAAGTAGAGGGATAGGATATAATTTACCTTTTGTAAACTGTGTTGTGAGAACAAAACTTGAAGATGGTGGCAGGGTGACAATACAGGTTGTGGAAGTCTTTGTCGGCTTACTGAACCAAATTAACCATGTGTAGTTGACCAGTAACTTTTGTGTGATTGATGAGAATTAAGCCATTGATTGGTTGATAGTTGGAATCCAAAATGGAACACTGCTGGTAGTTGAATGAACTCGCAATGTGCGGATTCGGATTCTGCAACAGTAATTGAGCCAAACATACGTCTGTAAAAACAATGGTACAGAGGTAATATTCAGACCAACAAGTATTGACAATGGTCAGGTGTCTCAAATTCTACAAAGGTATTACTTTTGCGATCGAATAAGATCAAATAAGAATGAGTTTTTAGAAAGGAAAACACGTTAGGAGAAATTTTTAAAAGGAAGAATTTCTATGCTGAGTATTCGTATTCTAACATTTCCATTTTAGCATGATGATTGCGAAAAATAAAATGTCTAATTTAATTTGTCCTTGTATATACTTACTATAGTGAACTAATTAAAATTCTTCGAAGGTATAGTGCCTGATATGTTTAGAGGAAACATTCGCTTTTCTGGTAATTTACCTAACCGTTTGTAGGAAGGCAATGATGTCATTTGTAGTTATAATACTTAGTTGCATACAACTGATGCAGTCTTGTATCCATATGCTTTGTTGAAAATCTTCTAAAATATTGAGGAGTCTAGAGAGGTTTCAGCGACAAAAGCTGAGTACATTCGTTTAAATCTATTATGTCTGTTTTACTGTAAGAACAGAGAATTTTAGTTAATTTTTCCTGAAGCGAACTGATTTCTTTGATTTTCTTGGTATTTCCTTCAGTGAGTCGTGCATTAGTTGAAGATTGTCTTTCTGTAGATCTTCGAGTGCTGATTGCGAATTTTGAAGATTAAATAACTGTGTGTTGATGCGACTTTCATCTTCATCGTCTATCAAAGCAAACAGCCAATTGTCAAAATGACCAACAATATTTATGAGTTTCCGTTTCGATCGAGAAATAGATGAACGAAATTAATTGAGAGAATTTTTGGAATAAATATTCGAGCGTTGAGTTTATTGATCGCGTTCGAATGAGATTTCTTGTTGAAGGTGTGAGTGCATATCACTGAGTTCAATTAACTTTTTTTAAAGCTTGAACGATTGTGTATACTAATAAGTGTCCAATCATCTAAGTGGTTGTTTGCAAACCTAATTTTTGAAAGAGGATGGTTTCTGTAGAGTTTGATTTTCTCTATGTTGAATTGTTGACTGTGGGCTGGAGAGAGAATGAGAAGGAACCATAGCAAGAGAAGGGTTTTAAGATTTTTTAATGATATTCCTTTCGACTCCTTTAATGAGAAGAGTGACATTTGGAATTTTGCTTTGGCTATCAGAAACGGGCCTCTGGAATATGGGCTAGTTCTTGGTGGAGTATGTTTGCGTACCCCGAGCAGTGCATGCTGCCCCAGGGCAAACCGAAAATCCGACTGATGAGTAGAGTCGTATTTTATTTTGGTTTGCTCCTTTTTTTTTTTTTTGGTGTTCGATGGATGCTGTGATGTTATTATTCATAAACTTTAGCATTTGTTCATAATTTTATCCTAAGTCTTCTGTTGGATATCTATTTTGATGAACGTCCAAACATTAATTCATTAAAGCTGAAGTCTGCATGGTCTATGTATTTATCCCAGTTATCTCAAGAACAATTCACATAAAAGCGGAGGAATTGTTCGATTGTTTAATGGCTTCATTCTAGAGCTCCGTTTAACACTGGGTGATAAGAAGTACAAAAAACTTGAGTAATTCCAAATTCTGATACAAAAAGTTGCATTATTTCACTGCAGAATTTCGAACACTGATCTAATAAGATGACCTTAGGTATTTCAAAAAGTGACATGAAGTTTTTAAGTTTTTCTCAAATTGTATTGGCATCGTGAGTGGAATGGCATATAGAAGATACAGCGAGAAGACGATCTCGAATTGATAACAGGTAATGATTGTCATTGTAAGTTTGCTTCATTGGACCAACTACCCATGTCTATAGCAGTTTTTTCTATTGCTTAGTAGGTGTGTTAGTAATTATTACCATTGGTACTCGGATGGTGTGTTTGTGTTTTTAATTAGTGACAGTCCTACAATTTTTTATAAATTGTCGAATTATGAGTTCATACCGAACCAATAATATTTTGCTTGACGAATTAAGTCATAAGTGCGTTGACGACCCGGATGTCCATTGAATGGGTGAGTGTGTATTCTCTGATAAGTCTATGTGCGTCATTGGAATTTTCCAACTTTTAATCATGAAATTCAAGATCGCAGGTAAATTATCAAAAATGAATTTTCTAATCTTCTCTACGATTTTGGGAACTGTGTTAAGTTCGTCGTAGAGAGAAATTTGAGTGACGTTGTATTTTAGGAGAAGATTTACCAATAATTTAAATTCTCTCGTAGGTTGCTGATTGAAAATTTGTTAGTCCAGTTCTGGCGATAAAAAACAACGAAGGAGGTGTGGGAGTGAACCTTGTGTTTTTATGATTTCATTTATCTTCCCTTCAATATAAAAATCTTTAGTGATGTTACTTGAGAGGAGACGAGACTCGGCGTCGTGAAGATAGCAACATTTTATTGTGTGATAAGTATTCAAATACGTTTTTTGAGGTGCTGAGTCCAAATTTGGCGTTCATTATTTCATTTGACCCATTCCTCAACCCCCAGTGGGCTAAAAACATTAGGCTAAGGCATTTATTCCAATTCTGTGGGGTAGGTGCAACTTTTGGTATGTTATTCCAGGAGACCTACCAAACGGGGTGCTCCTCATTTTTGATGTTGATTGATTGGACTTACAGTGCCATATGTTGGAGAAAATGTTTTCAATTAGTTTTTATATGTATGCGATAGCCTATTTCTATGTCGATATTATATTGCTTTTATCAAGTCTAATTCTTAAATTAAACCCATTTTTCACCCCTGATAGCTTGACATAGGTAGCTATGAAATATCATCTCTATGACGTCATATGTCTTCTTTATTTGGAGTAGACTATAGGCTATATAGATACCTAATTGAATTATAAGAACCTCCTCGTGTACTTATGAGGAATTCGATGGAGAATGATGAATTGGATTTTATGAAACATTCTCTTGCTGTTATTAGGCTTCAACATTTTTTTTCTATCATATGATAACTTAGGCTACCGCCCACAGTTAGTTATACTTTCTAGGAAGATTTTGGGCACACTATTTAGATTATTACGTCGCGAAGGAAGTGAAATAACACCCCAAAGCTCCATTGATAACTATTAATGTTAAGTATGTTCGATTAGTGTCGTGGCTCTGCCCACGGGTCTCCCACGCACAGGCGATGCGCCGGAGTACTCCCCTAGGAGAGGAGACATTGGTGTTGAGGCAACGTCAGTTGTGAGTTACGAGGCTGTGAGAGCAGGCGTGTGACTCCAACCCAACTTTATATGATCCCTTGGACCTTAAACCACACTAATTATAAGCTTCTACCCACTACATGATAGCAGGAGCAATTAGGTATGTGGTCAAAAAGAATGAATAATTCTTTGTAGATTGAATAAATTCGTCTATAAAAATCGCTTCCACAAAGCAGAACTCTCAACTAAAAATACTTGTATTTTTTCCTGAATAATTTCCTATTATTCTCGACTATAACTGAATAAGTTAGACTATTTACTGACTGTAAATACATCGTATTTTATTTCTGCTGAACACAAAAAAAATATTTATTCGAAAAATAAATGACATATCGCAATACATGGTATCTCCAATACTATAAAAAATTTTGCGGCAAACATATTTTTCGCCGCTCCCAGTAAAACATAGAACTAAACATTCACTTTACACTTTTTTCATCTTACACACGAAAATACAGGCGAAAAAATTATTAAATTAATTTTTCCGCAGCCCCTAGCATTTAATATTGACCATATTACGTATTTTCTCACGCATCGGATATCGGAATAAAGTCCTTGAAAAAATATCTGCGTACTAATTAATTCCCCGTCAATAAATGACATCGAAAAATGTTATGACGACAATTAATTTTCTAGATCTCAATCATCTATACACATTTTAATAAATACTCTTTCTCTCTCACACTCGCACGATTAAAAAATACGAATTAAGAAATGCAGAAATTTGTCCGAAAAAAACAAAATACAGAGTCAATGTATCACATCGACGTATTCAAGGACGAAAAAGGCAAACATTGTCGTAACCTGCAAATGATACATCACACTCACACATTTACAACTTACGTGTATATACACGCAACCCTACAATTACGTACACGCGTTGCACATTGTAAGCATTAACCGATTCTCATCGTCGTATGCTCACGCATGCGCAAATGCAAATTCTGAACACCTCCACCTTGCCGCCTATTCCAATTTACCGATTATCGATGCTGCAAGGACGTGACACTCATCCCTTAATAGTTTTAATCGCTTTAGCATATTAATTAATTTTTACGTAAATTTGTGTATTTTCGTCCGCTTTATCATAATTTGCAAGAATTATTACGTAAATTTTTGAATTTTACATTTTTTGCGTAAATTTTGTGCGTTCCCACGCCGTGATCTCTTACGTATTCAATACTACATATTGAAAAAACTTTTTCTTCTCGAAATCTTTTTCGAAAATTAATTTTCTGCGTTCTCCGTAATTAACATTACGTCGATCTTTCATCTTTTCGCCAAAAAGATTCATTCGTGATTAATTGCGTATCTTCTCCATATCCTCAAAATACGACAGGTGTAGTGGCCAGAATCAATAATCCACACGCCAATCTATCCATTATCAACGAAAATTGGTAAGTCCTAATGGATTATAATATTTCAGTATTATATTGAATGTGCTTTTATTTACTTTCCAAGTAATAGCGTCTATTTTCACGTAAAATTATTACGCGAAACGTAATCTCACAATTACGAAAAATTCAAAATTAGGTCTTATGAATCGAAAATCCTATATTTATTGAATGAGAAATCATTTATTTGCATTTAATTCAATTATTTACGTGTTCATTTTACCAATGATTATTATGGGGTGCTCTCATATATTTCGTAAATTTAATTTAAATTAATTTTGCATTTTCAAGTGTCGCGATTAAAAAACCTTTTATCGCCCCAGGGTCACGACCAATTTTTTTTGGGTCCCTAACACTGAATATTTTTATGAATTTCCCATTCATGTTATTAAATTGGATTCTCGTCCTAAGGTCACCCCCAATTTTTTAATCGATCGTAAACACTTAGATATATTTTCAAAAATATTTATATCCTCACAGATATAACCCTAAAATACATGGTAGAGTACACAATTTTATATTCAGTATATAAGTATGAAAAATATTTTTCTGCCTAAACCATCAGAGTATGCAATCGCATATTTTTTTTTTACGTAAATTTTATGTTCGTACTTCCCTAGTGTGTTGAAGTTCGTGTTATTGACACGTATTTGTAATTACGTCACTATGTTAACGCATAATATATACTAATACACTAATTTTTTTGCGTTTTCCAAACGTAATTTTGCATTTCTATATAAATTTTTTTTGTATGTCTGTCTGTCAACAGAATTGAAATGGCTGACAAAAATCAGCAACAACAATCACCAGCTGACGCTCGTGAAGAGGATTCCCTCCTTGATCCTAATAATGTCCCATGGCATGAGGAAGTGGATCGTGAGATCCAACAACAACAACAACAACAACAGCAAGAAGCTGCAAGATTAGCTGAACAAGCTAAAGAAAAGCCCGCTGACAAAGAACAGCTGCGCATGTTCAAAGAACATGAAGAAAAAATTTGCAAGAATATGGCCAAGAAAAAGAGGCTGAAAATGCCAAAGAGGCCAAGAAAGCAGCTGACGCTGAAAAAGCAAAAAAGGCTGCTGATGCAGAAAAAGCCCGAAAGGCCGCTGATCTGAGAAGGCCCGAAAAGGCCATGGATCTCGACAAGCCGAAAGGCTGAGGAAGTTGAGAAAATCTGCAAAGCTCTTGCGGAAGATAAATCCGTCTAGAAAAAGAAGCCGATAAGCTTCGTTTTGCTGATGAAGTCAAAAAGAAAAAAGTTGCTGATGAAGAGCAGCGTAAAAGAGCCGACGCCATCGTCGATAAACCAGCTCCTTGTAAGATGATTTCATTTATGTCGACGTCTTCAGATTCAGACATATCTGATGATGCCTACGAGTTCATGGCGATTGTAGATGACTGCCAGTCGTATGCGCAACAACTTGAACAGTTGTTGGAGACACCTTACATCCAAGGTGAAATTACGACAATATTTTGTCGGAACTCGAAGCCATCGATTCTTGTCTCCAAGACTTGGAAGTCCCGCCAAAAGGACTGGATAGAAAAATTTGGTTGCTTCCCACAACTGCAAGAGAGATCTCTTGGTAAAAAGGGCCCAGAATACTAAAAATGTATGAGCCTAACGCTTTGGAACCTACGCTGACACCACCCCCTTCGACTTCATTTCAACAGAATTGAAAATTTGAGGAAGAAGGAGGCCAAAGAGAAACTTCGACGTGAAACTCGGGCCAAGGAACTGGCCAAATCTCTCGTTCAAAATCGCGAGGAATTGAATAAATCCCTCAACTTGTACCGTCACGGGAGAAATCCCTCAAGGATGTGGAGGAAACATTGATCTACGACAAGTTTCAGATGAACATCATACAATTTGAAGATTGTATCTGAAGGAACTTCGGAAGCTTCAGTGGTCATTCCAGCCATCCGAAAGATGACAACAACGTAGAGCAGGAAGGTGCGGATCAGCCTGCCAAGCTGAAGCAACCGCAGATCGAAAGAAGTAAATCTAAAAAACATACTTTTGACAAGATGTCAAACGGACATTCTGAGGAACTTGGGGCCCAAATCCTTCTTAAAACACTCAGACGTGAGTTACCTCCTACTTCCTCAGAACATTCGTTCTCACCTGTGCCTATTATTGATAATAATACGGAATCCAATCTATTATTGGGATTATCTGAACCAATTCTTCTTCCACAGAAACTAACATTTCTGATTATCAAAAACAATCTTTTGGCTATATTCCAAAATGTTGGGAATCTCAAACGGAAAATCCGTTGGAGAAAGGTTTCACCAACCTTAAGCCCCCCAAATTCTATCTGGAAAGATGGAACGGAGATATTTTGAAATATCCTGGATTTATTAATGGCTTTAATAATTATGTAAATAAACGCAATGACATTGCGATACCTCAAAAAATAAATTTACTCCAGGGTGCACTACCAAATTTCTCTCTGAAAAAATTAATCATTTTCTCCCGATGACGTTGGTTACGTTCAACGTTTGAATTTCTCCATAGTAAATATGGTGACAAATCTAAAATTCGTGCTGCGTTGTGGAAACAACTTACAGCTTTTCCTACGACAACCAATGAATTCACATCTATTTTAGATGGACTTGATTCAGTGTCTGTTATGATAGATCGCTATCGTATGGTCTGCAAAACTGTAGATGAGGAACAACTTTTTAATATAATAGTTGAAAAATTTCCTCCTAGGTCCTATCAAAATAATATTAGATCAGGCGAAAGGCATGTCAAACATTGTTTGAAGCTATTCCTGAATTTATTAAAATTTGAGACTTACTAATGGCCTTAGTACATCCGTGCCTAAAAAAGTAGACTCAACATCTAATAAGCCTAACATTGATAGAAATACCAATACATCTAATAGAAATAGGAATAATCAGCCTAAAGGCAGACGTAATTTTGCCATTAAAAATACTGGCAAAAGGAAAGGAAAAGATAAATCTAATCCTTCCTAATTCAAACTCGTCTAATAAACGTTTTAAATCTTCAGATGCTAACACATTGTCTTAAAATCCTCAACAACCAAATTTCTTCGGTTGTTACAGGTGCTGATGGCTCAGTCTATCTGAGACTGCCGAAAGGCAAATTAATCCCCGTCAGCGTGCTGAAGGTTACTGCGAAAGGTAACTGCATCTTTTGCGACCGTCCGCACCACAGTTTCCTGTGCTGTTCTGTAATACGTTGGACGAACGTAAACAGTTCACCAACGCAGAAATATCTGCATTTGATGTCTAACAAGCATAAGGAGAATGAATACGTCTGCAGAGTGCCTGCCACACAACACTGCAGATGGTGCAGTGCTTGGGACGAGGACATCATCCAACCTGTGCCCTAATGCACCGTACCCGATCACTCGGGTAAATGCGACGACATAGCAGGAAGTTCTGAAGAGTACAAGGTGTACTTGCCCCAGAAAAAAGTATGTTTCAGCAACATAAATCTTTATAGAAATGATACTTCTATAAATAATGATCTTTCTTTATTTCACAGCTGGAAAATGGATCTAACAATCCATTGCTGGTACCGAAAGTATTAGGAGTAGAAGAAGAAGAGGCCAAGCAGCAGTACGGATTACCCATACTGAGTGAGTCTTTTTCATTTTTTAACAATAATGATACTTCTGCTCATTTCCTTACGTTTCAATCGTATGTTCACGTATCCGAATTTTCCGATTCTATTAAAATTAATGGATTTTTTGATTCTGGTAGTAAGGAAACTTACATATACCAGGAGTATGCAAATACTTATCTTAAGGAAAATATGTCTGATGAGTATCAGACTTTGCATTTTAAAGGTGCTGCAAATTCAACATCGAATACCTTTCAATCGTTTAAAGTCCAATTTCAGATCCAAAAACCTGATGGACGAAAGTTCTTATTTTGGCAAACACTGTGCTCTACATAGCACAAAATTTATCTCAACCAGATTTTAAGGAATTCAAAATTCTTTTTCCTCAATATTCGCATATTGAATTCTCCGTTATTGACCGTGAACATACGATACATTTACTTATCGGTAATGATTTTATGTGGTCCTTCGTGAGAAACGTCAGACAACTCTCCCCTAACATTAATCAGTACTGATTTTGGACATATGTTAGGAGGCTCTATCGACCCTCTGGTGGAAAGTGACGCTTTTACTTCTATCTTTTTTACCACTCCACAAAGTGTAGAAAATTTTTGGAAGTTAGATACCCTAGGTATTGAAACAACTAATTTAGTTGAAGCGGAAGCGGAAGCTGAAGCGCTTCGACTGTTTTACAAGGATATTACTCTTGTAAATAATCGTTATCAAATACGATGGCTATATAGGTTCAACCCTCCGCCACTTTTAGACAATTATCGTCTAGCATATGCCGCCTAGCACAGCAACTACCAAAAATACAGAATCTCCAATTCTTTCATTTATACGACCAGTATTTTCACTCTTTGGTAGACTTGGAAATGATCGAACCTATAGATCATGATACTCCAGCTGAGCTAGTGCACTATTACCCCACAAAGGTATATATGATCCTACAAAAAGTACTCCACTTCGCGTAGTTTTCGATGGTTCTGCAAAAACCAAGAAGTCTAATCATTCTCTCAATGATTGTATGTTCAAAGGGAAAATAATCTTAGCAGATTTAATATCGATTTTACTAGGCTTTCGTAAAGACCCTTACGGAATAGTAGCAGATATTAAAAAAGCCTTTCACCAGATAGGCCTACATCCAGCTGACAGAGATGTCACTCGTTTTTTCTGGATAAAAGACCCTACTAAACCTATGGATTTGACCAATCTATTAGTATTTCGGTTTTGTCGTGTTCCGTTTGGAATAATTACGGCACCATTTCTTTTAGCAGCGATTTTGCTAAATCATTTCACTCAACTCGTTGATAAGGAATTCCATGATAAATTCTTACAACAGTTTTATGTTGACAATCTGGCAACATCTTTACCTACTTTTCCGTAAAGGATCTATATTATAGATCGAACAAACTGTTCAACGACATTTCAATGCAACTCGCACTATGGGGAACAAACTGTATACCTATGCGAAAAGAATTTGATCCTAAATTTGCATTGGATAAGCCTCTTGTAAAGGTTTTAGGACTCGTTTGGGATATGGATAACGATGTTATGTATATTCCAACACCTCAAGCTCTAA
>WOFM01001501.1:0-10703 GCA_011428145.1 Ericerus pela | reverse complement strand
ACTCGCAGATCCAAACATAGACGTAAAGTACTGTTTTGTGATGCAATCACGTAGATATAGATTTTAAGTATTCGTACGTTCCAACTTTGCGAACAGTTGGGGGACGTTTTTAGGAAGGGCTGCCTGAAGCCTAAATTTAATATTTTTTGTAAACTGTTAAAATTAATGTAACTTTTTGTATATGTTTACCATTTGTGTTGAAATTTTTATGTTGTAATTTTTGTTATATTATTGTTGACTTTTGTCATTCTTGTTTTAATGACGTTATTAATTTAGTAAGTTGTTCTGCCGATATTTGACATATTCGTATAATTATAATTTGAGGAGGCGTGTGAGAATAATAACAAATTATATTATACGTTGGCTTGTTATTCTCACATATCATTTGTTGTGGTAACACTGTTTTAATATTATTTGTAATCTGTGATTTTTGTGTTTGAAACCCAACTGTGATTATATGTTTTGTGTACCTTCTTGTCGCTAATCAACCGTCGTAACATTAACATGTCCGCTGATATTATGTGGAATAAAAGTTCGTAAAAAGTGAATATTTATAGTTTTATTTATGTGTTTGTAATGTGTGCGTCTAGTCTTTGCTCAATGTCTTCGTTAGTTTAGGTTTCATCGTTATATTTTTGTGTAGTTCGATCCGTTGGCAGTTCGTATTTTCTCACAAGCCTATTGTGGAGCACCCTTTCTCCAAGTTATTTATATCTATGGGTGAATCGTCTACGTCGGGTGCATACGACGCATCGACAAAAGCTTTTATATGTGTTTGGTCAGAGTGGAAGACCAGAGAGAAATCCCTTGTGGTTTTAAGGTATCTAATGATACGACAAATATAATTTTTAAATTCGCTATTGGAGGATGCCTGAAAACGTGACAAATAATTGACGGCGAAGGCAATATCCGGGCGGGTTAGTCTTGCCACATATAGCAAATTCCCAATCATAGCCCTATATTTGGTGTCATCCAATCCATTTTTTGGTCTATTTATTTTCAATCCTGTCTCCATAGGTGTGGAAGATGGGTTACATTCCGCCATTCCAAATTTCCGGAGAACCTTATCAACATATCTATTCTGTGTTAATATAATTTGTTTTCTAGGAATATCCCTATTTATTTCAAATCCCACAAAGAAAGCTGGATTACTCTCCATTTCTGGTGTGAAATTGTTATTAAAGGTATTTATTAAGTCTTGTGTCCACTCGTTGTGGTTACTAGCCAACAACATGTCATCCAAGTAGATTATTAAAAACGCCATTGCACCACTATTATCCTGCTTTATATATAAACATCCATCCATTTTTGATTGGGTGAATCCAGCTTGAATTATTGTTGAATTCAGTAAGTCGTACCAACTTTTGGAAGACGTTTTCAGTCCATATATAGACTTTATTAATCTTAGGCAATTATTTTTGCCTAGTTGGCATCCTTTAGGGTTTGATATATATATGGGATATTTTATTTGTGAGTTGAGAAACGCAGTCTTTATATCAAACTGTGTTATATTTAAGTTATATTTATTTGTAATGGATAATATCCACCTTATTAACCAATATTGGATCACCGGGGCATATGTTTCAGTTAGAGAATAGTGAGTGAGATCTTTAAACCCTCTTGCAACCAACCTGGCTTTTGGTATGTGAATGCCTTGGTTGTTGGGTTTTGTGGTAAAACACCACTTTGTATCCACTAACCTCACATTCCTCTCCCTTGGGACGAATTCCCACACGCCCATATCAGATAGTGACTTCAGCTCGTCAGTAATGGCTTGTTGCCGTTCTTCCTTAAAAGGGTTGTTTTTGACATCCTCCCATTTTTGAGGGATGTGGTCCTCAATATAGTTTTTATATCTTGATTTAAATAAATTTAATATTACAGGGGTTTCTATTATATTATTGTTATCCTGTATTATTTCATTATTATTATATTTATTATCTATTTGTGTAATATTCCTCGTTTCATCGAATCTGACTTCGCAAGTGACATGCGATTTGTCAATTAATGGGTCCCTTATACAGTACCCACTATTTGTGTACCCTACGAATATTCCTTTATCAGATCTCTGGGTTAGTTTCGGGTGTTTGATGTTGGTTTTCTTTCTTCTATTTTTTGTGGCCTGCTGCTGACGGACTACTATGGGAATATGTCTAAAAGCGAGAGACCCAAAAACTCTCATATTAGATAAATCCGGTTTTATACCGTAAAACATTTCGTAAGGGGTCCTATGATCTTTGTTGGCCCTAGTTGGGCTTCTGTTTATAACATAAACAGCTGTCAAGACAGCCAAAGACCAAAAGCTGAAATCCAGATTGGAGTCGAACATCATGGCCCTGGTTCTTGCCATAATCGTTTGATTCTGCCTTTTGGCCATCGCATTCAACTCTGGTGAATACGGAACAACAGGCTCAAGGTTCATGCCGTTCTCCTCATAAAATGTTTTCATATTCAAATCCAGATACTCTCTAGCATTGTCACACCTTAAGGTGGCTATGGGACAGTCTGGAAATTTTGATTTTAATTTCATATATAATTTTTTGAATTCCTCAAACACCATTGATTTTTTCTCAATAGTGGAGATAAAAGTATATTTTGTGGCATGATCCACGAATATCAAGACGTACTTTTCACCATATATTCCTGGTGAGAAGGGGCCCATTGTGTCTGATGAAACGAGTTCAAGTTTTCTTTCTGGCCTGGTACGAGTTTCATTGTGTCCTAGTCTTCTAGAGTTTGCTTTCACACATGTCTCACACAGGCTGAATTCGTCATCACGAAATGTAACTCCGTTCGGAATACCTCTTGAGACCTTTGTCAAGAATTTTAAATTCTTCCCTGACAGGTGTCCCAATCTCCTATGCCATATCATTTTTTTATCTATTTTTACTTTCTCTATATTCTCACTTATTTCTTGCTTATCGTTTATTATATTATTATCGTTTATACCTACATCCTCATTCCTTTCACCACTATCTTCATTCATTGTATTATTTTGTGTATTATTATTATCATATGCGTCATTAGTGTTTATTATATTATTATTATCTAAGTTATTATTATTTGTTTTTTCTTGTGTATTTTTATTCTCTCCATTCTCTTCCACTTCCTCCTGACTTTCCTCAATGATTTCCTCTTCTAATTCATATTCCATCCATTCATCCTGGGAATTTATGTTAGGCATGCTTGCGAATTTATTCGATCCATTATTATAGGGACATATTTTATTCAAATCATCTTCATTTTCTATAATATTGACCATTGATTCTGGTACAATTTCGTACTTTACCATGTATACCCCCCTGATTTTTGGGGCCGAAAAAATTACTTCGTCCGTCCCGCTGACGTATATATGCGCTGCAGAGAAATTTTGGTCTATGCCCGGCGCCCTATTCTCCGTTATTTTAATCCCCGACATAAGGTCCACGTTTAGGGATGGTACGTAATGCACGTTCTTTAATCTTATAACAGTCTGGTTCCTCTCTAAATTTTCCACCCTGATAAACATAGTTCCTATATGACTGGCAATGAGTAAAGTATCTTGGATGGCACATTCTAACTCGATAGGCTTTTCAAGCATTATAAGGTTAGACAATTTTGACAAATCAGAAATGATGGGGGCAACAGCTCCACAATCTAACATTATTCTCTTAGTAAGAGGAACATAGTCAGAATCTGACTCCTGCTTCATGTCTTTAGATGTTATTAGGTTTATTAATTTATTATTATTTGTGTTATTGTTTGGCTTGTGGTCCTTATACCTGATCATCATTGACCATTGCACATCATGTTCTTTTTTGTTTTTATTATTATTATTTTGATTATTTCGTCCATATCTCGTATTTTGTGCAGGACCATCTAATTTGTCTTGTAGTTTTGCACCCTCTTTATTTGACGGACATACCTTAGCTATGTGCCCTTTGCCATGGCACTTGAAACATACTAAATTATTCGGATTTGGCAAATTATTTTGGTTTTGATTATTATATTTTCTATTTTCATAACTATTATTACTGTTCTGAGGCATTTCTGACTTTTGATTATTATTGTATGTCATTTTCCCCTGATCTACATTTTGGTTATAGTTCTGATTCCTATTTGTGTTATTGTATCTATTATAGTTTCCACCGTATTGGAATCTTTGATTTCTATTATTATTATTAAAGTTACGGAATTTATTATTAAACTTTCTAAACTTCTTCTCGTCATATAATCTGTCTGATCTTTCGATCAACATGGCATGAAGTGTTTCGATTGTTTTTTTATCTTGGCTTAATGTATTAAATTCCAGCCTTGTCATGTCATAGTCCATGTTCAAAGATATGAGGAGTTGTTCTATCCCCTCTTGTTTATCTAAATTTTTACCACAGTCCCTTATTTTTTGGGCTGATTGAGAAAACACATCTAGATAACTTCTCATGTTACCATTACTATTAAATTTTAATCTCTGAAAGGCCTGCTTTGCATTAATATATGTAACCTGCGTGCAGCTTTTATACCTTTCATCTAAAACTTTCAAAATCTGATTTATTGTTTTCAAGTCTTTTACCCTTTCAATAAGCTCGTTGTTTAATCCCTGGTAGATTAAAGCCTTTCCTTTTTCTTGGTTACGAAAATATGCCATCCTATTAGCCAAACTAGCATTGCCAGATTCATGGTTTAAAAAACTATTTTGTTCCAATCCCAAAAACAGCACTTTGGTCTCAACATCATGCATTATTGGGTACAATCCCTCTGCATAGAGTGTTGATACCATCGTGGTCCTCCAGGCATCATAATTCCTCCCCATCAAATACCTTTTTTGTATCGAATCTCGACATTTTATTATTATATTTTGGATGTTAGGGAGTTTATATCCTACCTCAGAAACACGAGAACTTAAGTCTAGGGGGTAACACGGTCCAAACCGCACGATAATGCACAACACGGTCTCAACCACTCGATTGGGAATGCAAGTTAAAAATATTATATTATGATTTTCAATAATTAGTCAATATTCTAAATTAAATCTTACAAAATATATTGCCGACGATGAGGTGATCTCTCCGCCGTTGTTACTGCTTCTTGAGCGGTCAAATTACTGTGATTTTTTCGTCAAAAATTTTCAAAGTCAAATTAATCAAAGTCCCCGATCTTGTTTCAGAACATCGATGATTCTATGAAACACATCAAAGTTCAAATTAGTACGCAGTGCAAAAATTGTTTAACAAATATGAAAAAGATTACTGCTGAAAAAAAAAAAATTTATCAATCTACATTAAATGAATCGATCTTTTATTGTATGTGAACAGGAAAAAATCTGTCACTTATGTCAATGTTTGAAAAATGGGTTTTCTATTGTTGGATTCGATAATTCTCATCCAACAAAGATTTCCTCTTTCTTTCAATTCTCAACCCACAAGATAAAATTTGAAGGCTATCGATATCACCTTTCAAGTTTCGACTTTACTTAATATTTGGTTGAGAATTTATCTGAAATATATTGAAATATAATATTATTTTACTGTAATTTAAATTTTTTAGATTAATTTTGGGCAAAATCACACGAAATATACATTAATTAACTTAGAATTTTTACTTATCTTTAATTTTTCGTTTCTTTTTTCCGTATTTTTCGATGTTTTTCTTCTGCTACCTCGCCCAAATGACACCAATCTGCGACGATTTTTACTCTGCAACCTTTGAATTTTCGATCTTATTTCGCTGTTTCACTCCCTGGAACACAGCATGAACAATTGCCAACCGTTTTTGACTGTATGCACTGGTCTACCAAACCATAGAATCCTCTCGTATCTGATTTGTTTTCTCCAGACTTTTGACTTTGACGTTTTCACAGGTGCCAAGACTTTACCGTTGTTTTCATTAATTTCACTTTTATTACACTTTTAATTTGTTAATTTACTTTAATTGAACATTTAACTTTTTCAGGATAGTTACTTTAATCACTGAATCAAACTTTTTTGTTCACGTATTTTAACTTTTCCTACCACTTTGAGTGGAGGTATCAATCGGCACTAAGCCTTTCACTTTGCGTGAAACACGAACTTTCAAATATTAATAAATTACACAATTATCATATATCACATTTCAATTTACCGCACTTATTTCTTTTGCCCGCAGCTCTGCTAACATATTGAGGTGAGGTTTGATCACTTTACACAGAAAAGATAAGTACGGACTTCCATCTTGAAAATGTTTATTAACGACATTAGTACAACGACTGACGAACGGAGAACATTCCCCGTTGAATAGTGGTGGAAAGAATATTATGTCGGCGATCAGTGTCGCCACATGCAAAACGAATAAGTGTAATAGTATGTTACATACAGTGTTAGTCAATGTGATGTCCCGTGTTCGTGAGGTAGTGAGGGAATCGTATCCCAACATTATGTTATATTCTACTTGTATTTCAAGTATTAAAACGGGTTTCAACAATATTTGTACCTGTCTTTGAAGGCGCGTGCTCGTAAACCTGTTCTCAGGTAATTATATCACAACGTGGTAGCAGAGCAAGGTTTCGATCCTCGGACCTCTTTGGTTGATTCTCATGTCAAAACTGCGTCTTGAGCTGTCGCGGGTTGAGCTGTATCTATTTCGAGATCTTTCAGCTTTGCAGATCATTTTGCGAACATGGTCGTAGATGACTGTGGCAGTGGAGGATAGTATGGCACATTCAGCAGGGAAATATTGTCAAAATTTTTGAATTAGTCGCAAAATATAAAAGAAATCATTGAATATGCCTTCTGATCCTACTGTTTGTTCTTTAATGTCATGGTGTTTGCCTTTGTAAATCGCGATGAATTTGGAAACAGGTCTGGATGAGTTATATTTAAGACCCTCTAACGATTGGTGTAAGTATAGGTAATTGTCAGGA
This sequence comes from Ericerus pela, assembly GCA_011428145.1. Classification (NCBI taxonomy): domain Eukaryota; kingdom Metazoa; phylum Arthropoda; class Insecta; order Hemiptera; family Coccidae; genus Ericerus; species Ericerus pela. The sequence goes on along the minus strand of WOFM01001501.1, from coordinate 3,829 downwards.
GTAACCTGGCCAAATTGTTTTTGGAGGATAGAGTACATTTGAAACGATTCCTAAGTCATTCACAAATTCGGATTTTATCTCAAATTTTGGGCTACTAGTAGCCGCTCTTTTGACACTTTGTAAAACAACTGATTCTGCCTCCAAAGAGAAGGTTGAGGATTTCAGATAAAATCCGAATTCACGAATGACTTAGGAATCCCACAACATATCGCGAGGCAATTTGACGCCATAACACAGACGCTTATTCGTAACTCCATAAACCAATCTGTACAAATACTCGTCGATAGATGTACATCTACATTTCAAATGTACATTCAATCATGCAATGTAATAATACATGAAAATCAAACATACACAAATACAAACAACACAACAGATGAAACAGAATTCAACTTTAACACTGATACAAATTTAAACGAATCAAATACTGAAACTACAACTGACCAAAATACAATTGGGTGCATAAATTACTTAAGAATACTTGACCCTTTAAATAAAAATGATCAAAACGACATCACAGATGAAAATTTACCCAAAAACTACAAACAAGCACTTTCTTCTCATGACAACGACAAATGGAAAACTGCGATAGAAAAAGAATTCAAATCTATGGAACAACACAAAGTGTGGAAAATAGTCCCGAGAAACGAAGCCAAAGGCCAAAAACCTATCCCTTGGAAGTGGATATTTACAAAAAAAGGGGACAAAACATATAAAGCAAAGACAGTTATTGTAGGTGCACTCGACAACAACACTTATCCCTCTAATCGAACATACGCACCTGTAGTCTCAGCCAACACAGTAAGATGGGTTCTCTCACTAGCCAATAAACACAACTGGTCTTTAAGACAACTCGACATAATAACTGCTTTTCTCAACAGTGATAGACTATGACTTATACACCCTACCACCCACTGGCCTCAACATTGACTCATCAAAATACATACTAAAACTAAATAAATGTGCTTATGGTCTAGCCACTGCACCGCGAATTTGGTACAACGAACTATCGCATACCTTTAAGAAAATTGGATTTACGCGTTGCACCCATGATCCCCCGTTATTTTTTAAACATAAAAATAACTCAATCACAATAGTAGCGGTATACGTAGATGATATCATAATTACTGGATCAAATGATCAAGAAATTGAACAAACAGTACAAAACTTAAAACAAGAAGTAGACATAAAAGACTTAGGAACACCAAAAAACTTTGTAAATTTTCAAATAGAAAGAAACCGTGATAAAGGTGAACTAACTTTACACCAAACTAACTACACCAACTTAATATTAAAAACTATAGATACAACGAACAATACGGCCCCAAAATGTACCAATACCTGCTTTCCAAAACTTCCCAGAAGAAGGTCTACCTCTCCCACCATCTTTTCCCTACAGACAAGCTATAGGTTCCCTGCTATAAATCGCAAATAACACTAGACCAGATATATCTTTCACGGTAAACTACTTAGCTAGAAATCAATCAAACCCAACACAAAAACACAAAAACTACTAGAACACTTATTTAGATACTTACAAGGATCAGTAAACTACAGACTTAAATACAAAAGCCTTGATAACGATCTACAAGCATATGTTGATGCTGATTTTGCTGCTGACCCTTCACGAAAATCCATTACTGGATACATCATTTTTCACTGTGGAGATCCTATCTCCTGGTCATGCCAAAGACAAACTAACTGCACAAAGTACTATAGAAGCTGAGTTCCTTGCAGTTTCCAAATCTGCAAATTACATACTATTCTTTCGCGAACTCATGAAAGAAATCATCCCACACAAAGTGAAACAAATAAAAATCTTTGAAGATAATCAATCAACACGAAAACTATTAACTAACAAATTACACCATGGAAAACTGAAGTACTTAGAAACAAAGCACCTAAGAGTAAAAGACCTTATCGCAGACAATATTCTCGAAATAGTAAACGTCTCCTCTAATGATCAACTAGCCGACTTACTAACAAAACCACTTCCTTACTCGACTTTCAAAAAACTAATAAATTTTATCATATTTCCATTAGATGAAAATCACCAATCATCAACTTGCGACATCATAAAAACTGAACATGATCAGAAGAATGAAAATTAAAAATTCATTAATATTAATAATATCTTTACTTTCATTAAATATAATTTTATTCCATCTTATAGTTTATACCTAATTGTTAAACTTTATCTTTATCCGAATATTTTTCATTATTATTTACTATAATCATTCAATGTAATGGATGCACGCTTGCGGGGGGGGGGGGGGTGTTAGGTGCTGCCCTCTAAGGCTGCACTCAACACCTCTTTCTGAGTTGTTGTAGTGTTGGAAACTGTGCATTCCTCGTTTGTATTATTCGCAATGTGTTTGCCCACTCGTTTTTCGGTTTGTTGTCCAACTACTTGTTGTACTCGCGTTTTACCGGCAAGGCTTTGGCTCTCTCTCGTGTTACCTTTCGAGGTTGTTCTTTATGTTATATTCTACTTGTATTTCAAGTGTTAAAAAGTGTTTCAACAATATTTGTACCTGTCTTTGAAGTCGCGTGCTTGTGAACCTGTTCTCAGGTAATTATATCACGATTCATCTATTAAATCTTGTTACAGTGAATTTGTTCTTTTATTATTTAACAAGGAATTACAATCCAAGGTTAATTTACCTCATCGCACAAATTTATTGGATCAAAACAAACTATGCAATCAAAGTTATCGCATACAATTGTCGGATGACCATTGTTTGTAGAAAGCTGAGATTTTGGTGAAACATTAACATAATATGTTTTTTTAAGATTCTATTAAAATTTTGATGAATTTGTACTATTGGTTCTAGAGATAAAGGTGAACTATTAGAGAGGATTATGTGAATTAAATTTTGGATATAAAATGGCATATTGCTATACTTGTATCTATAGGGCTCTAACAATAAGCGTCCAATTTATTAAAAATTTTTCTGGATGGCATTAACAAATTCACTTAGAGTGACAACTGCGTCGATAACTAGGAAAATAAGTGTTTGGAAATTCACCCCTGACTCCATCCACAAAAGTGGTTGTCACACCCACCACATTTGGAAATTAACTCAGGTTAAGGGTGGGTGTAAACAACTGTTATTCTAATCCAGAGAAGGTTAAAATTGTCACCCCTGATGATGAAATGGTTGTTGATCATAGATCTGTTTGATAGGATTACACTAACTTACACCAACCTACACTGATAGGGATATTCTACAGATATTCGAGTAAAACTAGACATAAAGTCATATAACATTCCTACATTTGTGGAATCACCCTCCTGATGTAGGTTGGTGTAAGTTAGTGTAGTCCTATCAAATAGAGCTAATGAGTTTTGGTAAAATGACATTCTTATCACATATGATAATGCTTGTTTATTTATAGCTCTGTTTGATAGGACTACACCAACTTATAACAACCTACACCAGGAGGACAATTCCACAAACGTAGGAGTGTTATATGACTTTGCACCAAGTTTTACTTGAATATTTATGAAATATCCCTACTGGTGTACTTTGATGTATGCTAGTGTAATACTATCAAACAGAGCTCTTAATTACACATATTACCCAGTTTGGTGATTTTTTTATAGCTTTATTATTCGTGAAAATGAATTATATAAATAATTTTTATGAGGATCAGAATTTGAAAATTGTAGTAGGAGCTATTGTCCCAAGCATTAAAGCATTTTATGAAGAGTTTTTTCCATCCTCATCAGAATCAGGTAAAATCACAATCCAAGTAGTAGGTAATATTGTTGTTTTGTTGTGATACAATTCCTACACTCCTTCACACTGCTAATATAATTATTTAT
>WOFM01001498.1:0-17842 GCA_011428145.1 Ericerus pela | reverse complement strand
GAACCAATAGGCAACAATCTTGGTTCTATATAAAGTCTACCTTTACTGAAAATTTCACACAAATTTTAGGCGATACATATAGTTATATTTTATTTATATTACATAATAACGTACGTAATTTATTACGCATAAATATAGACATGAAAACGAAGTGGGTGATTATGGTAAAATGGTACGAATCGTATGATTTTCTCATGAAACGGATGATTGTCGTCATCTTCAAGTAAATTCTATTACCTCGTTTTCAAGCAAACTGGTTAAAAAAACGAGGAAAAAAAAAAACTGTGAAAACTGTGTCTTATGAAATAAACCGGAAGTGCGATTCGATCTAGAGTCGATGCAGAAAAATATCAGCAGTAAACAATACGGACGATGCATTAGAGACTTTAAATATGCGGTCAAAGATTAGAAACCGATTCTTCAAAATGCTTTTAAAATTTCGATTTTTTCTAGCACAAGTAAATAGCTCTAAAATAATTCATTCAAACATAGTATTTTCGTTATGAACTATATACGAAATGAGTTATTTTTATGCAGGTATGAGAATGACGTCTACCCACTCACAACTATTTTGTATATAAGGACGCGTCCAGTTTAGTTAATATGTATAGGAAAGTTGTTTGCTAACGACCGAGAAAATTCGAATCTTTCTGACAAAAAAAAAAAAAAAATTCTAATCAAATCTACTGGTCAAGAGCAACAACTTTCTGCAGTTAAATTCGGAGTAAAAATGGTCGCAGATGGTACTCCAGTTTGAGTTCTTACCTTTTACTGCCGATCTTTGCGAGCTGTAATCGTATTTTAATTTTAATCTTTCATCATCACATCTGGTACATTTCCACAGTAGATAAGCTACTTTACTTGTTGGTCATCTTGAATTCATAATTTCTACGCAGGTAGTTACTTGACCCTTTTTTCATTATTTCTGACATATGATCTTTTGTATTTTCATAAGTAAAACATGGTATTACGTATTGTTCCTCAGAGTAAAATGTGAGAAGAAATTGAATATTTCGTAAGAATTAACTCATATAGCTGGGTTTGATCAACAATTAGAAAAATAATTTTAATTTCCACCGACTAATTTTTAAATTCGATCGTCTAAACCATTTAATACGTTAACTACAAATAGATATAACAAAATAAAAGAACATTTATAAAATTACTGCTATATGTTACAGTCCAAGTATTCATCAGTTAACCGGTCAGTGCTGGATTTGTGTTTTGACATATAGTGTTTTCGTTTTTCATTATAGCCTATCTATTTTTTTGGCGATTTTGTTTGAAATACGAATCTAACATCATTTAGAAAGTATAACGGATGGAATCAACAAAGAAAATTTAACCCCGACATTAAGACCCCGGGAATTCGTCATCGTTATCTTTCCAAGTTTTCAAACGTAGAGTTGAACGTCAGAAATTCGATTATCTTATAGTTTATACGAGAGACATAAAACGATTTTCGAATTTTCGAAATTTCTTTTAAGGAGAAAAAACACAAAAAAACTGTAGAAAGAGGCTAAAAAATTTTAAAAATTGAAAAAATTTTTATTCGCTACTCAGAATCAAATTAGAAATTTTCGATAAAGGCTGCAGAAATAAGTCTAAGAGGCTTATTACTCGCTTAAACCATTTTGGCTGTGGTTCAGCTTGCTTGCACTCATCTTATTAATGACTTTATTTAGGCTTCATTTTTTCACAAAAAATTTAAAGATCCTGCATCAGATACAAGGATCGTAGGTAATCATTGAAAATGACTGAGAAAACGACAGAAAATGTTCGAATAAGCTTCTTCATTTGTACATATAACAAGAGAATTGAGAACATTTTAAACGCATTGTGAGTGGAGAGTATCAAATGGCTCCTCCAATTTCCCGTCGCCCGTGTAATGCGGGAAGTATGTTTCCGCATATTTATGGCGCAGTGATGTCCTCCATTACGCTGTACTGCGGGTAGTATTATTCTGTGTATTTACGGCGCCAGTCTTCTCAGTTTTATGGCATTACAGTAATTGGAATTTAAGGATTTCTGTTAGTATGTTGACATATCAGTCGTTAGATGGAGATAAAAATGCTGTCAGTTTCGAATCATGTGACGGTTGCAAATTTCAAAAATCCCTCTGTAAAATCATTTTCAACGATAAAACCATCAGGTTTATTGCCAGCCCCGCCTCCCAATCATCACAATCAACAGTCTTCAAGAACCATTTTATTTTCACTTCTCTCTAGGAGAAATTAGATCTAGACCGTCACTTAGTGACGCTATGTCGAGGGCAGGAATTTCGTAACGGAATTTTCCAACAGTCTGAAAAGTCATATCCACAATTGTAAAACTTCTTTCATTCAAATATTTTGGCTGTATGTCTGAATAACCATTAATCCCTGTAGGATGAATGTAATTTATCACAAGTGTTTTCTGACTATGCGCAAATTATTCATATTTTTTCGATTTTTCGAATGATAAAATATAATAAAAACGTACGATTCTCTTTTAACTATTAACCCTGAGATGTGGGTAAATATAATATTGTAATCTTATGAAAAGAAATAGAGACCATTATAATATTCCAGATAATCTTTATGCACATATACGCTTAGTTACCAGATTTTGGATTTCCTAACGATGACTGTGGTGATTAAGCACTTTTTTTTTAGGAAGATATAGGTAATGGAAAATGAGTTCCACTTCATTATGCTTGGCAAAAGTGAATTTTTGACAAAAAATTCCACTTCAATGATCAGGTTTTAAAATTTTTTTTTACGAATATATGAATGAACGAATGAACGAATAAATAATTCCGATTATACATATTTATTATGACGTTGGTGTGTGTCGATGGAAGGCGTGTGTGTTTTCGAATTTTCACAGAAATATAATGTAATTTTTGAAGAAAAAAAGTACCTATGTGATTTTCGGTGGATCAGTGTTATTTTATTCTGAATAAAGAATGAAAAAAAAAAAAACCTTTGAGTCATGCAATTTTATTGTGGTTCACTTTTCACTTAGGCACAAATATTCTTAATCATCGTTGTGTACACCTCCAGCCATTGTGCAGTTAAGGGCATGTTTTTCAGATTGACACATCGATTTTTCTCAATAAACATTGTGCTGACGATTTTTGTTTCTGTAGAAAGTAAATTTACTGAAAAAAATGTTATTATGTTACGTTAGTTTGACATTGAATACAAAAATTTATAATATTGGATTTAAGTATAAATTATATTCTACGGTGTTTCTTGAAAAGTTCTAAAAATACTATTTAGTTAAGCAGTACAGATAGACAGGTATTCGTTTACTAAAAAAGTTATTTCATTAGCTTACTGTTTAAGATTTTAGTCTGTTTCAAAAGAGGTTTAGAGAGACCTCTTCGAGGTTAATCGATTCAACTAATACAACACTATGGACAAAAATTATGAAGGAAGCTAATTTGAAAAATAAAAGAAAATAAGAACAGATTTATGGGTAAACTAAGAGGGAAAAAAATCATAAATTTTTACCTAACAAGTTAATTCATTTGTTTATTTGAACGTTGGCACAGTTAAGAACATAATTTTTTAATTATTTGGGTAAAAATTACATTGTTTAACCATTAGTTTCTAAATTGGATTTGCAAAATAAATAGCAACTTGTTGAAATTTTCCCAAATTTATGCTGAAAATTCAATGCTTTTTCTTTCGTTGTTGGAAATATTACCCTTATTTCTTTAAGAATGACAATGAAAAAAAATAACAGAAGCTGTGAAAACAAATTTTAGAATGATTAGTCTTAAACTGGTACCATAAGTGAAACCCTTTATGAATACCAAAAGGAAGAATAAACCAATAAAATGTGCCTATTGACTTTTCTTCAATAATGTGGGTGTATTTTATTTTATAGCGAAATATCTCAATATAGTAAAGTATATAGGATGTTTCTTAAGAAGCTTTCCTCCTTCCGAACTTTAAAAGCAGTTAGATACTTCAAAACAAATACAAAATGTTCACTTAACGTGTATCCTGTTCTCAACATTTAAGGAGATCAGTAGAGTAAGTATTACTAAAAGTATGACATAAAGTAAGAAAATTTACTCTAAAATTGTTATTTGATTATGTAAACCCATACAACTCGCCACGAGGAACAAAACATTTTGATTTCCCATTAATCCTATCTTGTATGGAAAATATATATTTGTGGTTCCAAACTTGACATCTATATTGGCTAATTTCTTCAAATTGATCGTAAAGTGAAGATTTTTTTTTGTTCTTCGTGGTGAGTAGTGAGTACGTACTACATATATCGATCTATGCATAAGCAAATAATAATTATTATAAAAATGATTAATTTTGTTTTTCTTTAATACCAAGTTTTAGTATACCTAATTACCTAGTTCCTCAATCGGTGAGAATGTGACTACGTTTATCAGTCGTTTTTTTATTTGTTTAATGCGCACTATCCACTGTTAATGCTCTGGGCCTTCTCAGAAAACACGTTAACAATTTTAATGCCCCCGGGAAACTGATTTTAATTGCACTATATTATTACATGTAGGCTATAGGCCACTAATTCAGGGAATGGAATCACAATCCAAACTGTATTAAATGGAAAAAATAACTTACGGAAAGGATTTTAGACTTCTTTGAAATCTATATACGTTTTCTTTATGCTCAAAATGAACATTACATTCTTGAAGCCTGAATAGCATTCTCTTACACGAATTATTTCTTTAGAAAATTGGTAATTATATAAATTTTACTAAAACGTTTGCATACGCGTATGATTTTTCTTATTTTTCAATCACATCAAGTTCTTTTAAACACACTCTTATGACTAAACCGAACAACTTAATTGATGGAGAATGATTTTATTCGCTCCAATTTTCATGTCCTCATGCATTATTTTCTGTTCAAGGTTACCAACACCTGCCATTCAATTTTTTGAAGAAAAAGCTACTAATTCTCCAGTTTTCATGCGAATATCTTTTCATTTATGTCAGATTTCTTCCCCAAATACCTTCAAATTTAGGAAATTTTGGTTATCCATTGTAGTCAATACAGCGTACAGTCAGTTAATCCTTTTCTTGTAACTATAAAATCACAGCTTTTGGGTATAAAGAGGAAAACTCCTTCTTAAAGCCTATTCTAATCATAAGTACTTCTAGAATTTTTTTCAAAAGAATTTCAGTCCTCTTCAAGACAAAATTTTGTAAATAATCAAATTTGAGCTATTTTTCATTACGATTTCCTACTCACTGTGAAAAGAAAAATCGATTTCTTAGGGGGCAATTTCATCTTTTCCATTTCTATCGTTTGAATATTCTACTTTCTGTTTTCAAAAAAATTCGGACAGTTAAATTTGTGTGAGATTTCTACGGACAGCATCGTTAAAGTCGTAAGGTGCTCGGAATTCCTCGAGTCCTAATACAAAGAGCGTGATTTCAACATGCTAAGTCCTATTTATTACCACCGAGAAACATCATTATAATGACAAAAATGTCTTCTACTGAACCATTCTGCTTCATAATCGATAGAATATTTTTTCGAAATGATTTAACCAGATTCAAAAAGTTTGTGTCACCAACGTGCCTCCGACCAAAATTATTTCTTCAACGTTTTTTTGTAACCAGCACCTGCACCCAATATTCGACATAATTCAATAAAATTACAAAATTTGCATGGTCATTATTTGGTGAATGTCCAAATAGTATTTGTGAATATGGTCATATTTTTCACGCCAAAATTCAACAATAAAGGATGATATTCCCGAATTTAAAGGTAATAAATCTCGCCAGCTTAGCACTCGAACATGTGTGAGGTGGAGGCTACTGAATAGTATTGTTAAGTCAAACAAGTTAATAAAGTGCTTGGATGGTGCGAGCGTTCAAATTCATTGAAGAAAAAAATAAAATTGTGCAAGAAAAGAAGAGAAGAAAAAAAAAAGCGTTCACTAACCACGCCTGACCTATTAAACTATTCAAAAAATTATAACAGGCAGCCAAGGAGGAAGAAAAAAAAAAGAACTAATGGGCCTAGATACTCGTAGATCTCTTTTGCCCCAATTCTTCATACGAAATATAAAACAAGATGTAGAGATCAGGCGTGGTAACCTTGTTTTTCATAAAGGTGTGAATGAAAAAAAAAAAAAAAAAGTAGAGGTATATAGGTACATACTTAGATAATACCTGTATACAGATATATTTTGTAGGTATACCTACTATTCTGAATTAACTATAGTTGAAAGGTTTTTTTCAGTGTATTGAAACCATATAATAGGTTCTGGTTCACGTTAAAACCAATATTCTTTTTTTTCTTTTCCCTTTTATATAGAATTTTTCATTCATAGAAATATACCATATGATATTGTGTCCTGGTATTACTGTACGACTGTATACCAATGTATTTTGAAAAAAAAAAAAAAAAAAAATTGATGTTTGTATAAACTTTAAAAACCACCCACCCACAAAACGATCGTATCCGCGGGATTTTGCTTTTATATACTTATTCGATATTATCCTATTTTTCTACTTTTTTTCTATCTCTCCCTGCTCGGTATTATTGATGTGTATCTACTTTTAACGAAATTTGACGTTAATACGTCGAATAAACGACATATCGACATTAGAAGACAACTGTTTTCTTGGGCTAATATTAGACAGTTAAACAGTTATTATTTGTAGAAGAGTGATAATCGTGCGAATAATATCGACGAAGATGCGCCTTCTTCCTTTTTTTTTCTTTTTTTTTTTTTCGAAACCAGGATACGACCCTTCATCATAATAGCAAATGAGAAAGGACGTACAGTAAGAAGAGGTGTGTATAGATAATTGATTTAAGTAAATAATACCTGTGGACGGGTAGATAAAACAGATAGGTATCATTTTTTTCTCCTTTTTTTTTTTTTTTTTCGGTTTGTCTGCACTTAAAGATCTGAAGTCATTCTTAGTTTACTTGTTTGAGAAGTAGAAACCGCTTACAAATCATTACCCAATATCAGGTTTTAGAAGATAAGATCACGATCCATCTTTGAGTGTAACGTTGATGTTTTCATTCGAGAAGCAATAACAGTTACCTACTAGCTATTTTGTTATCTATATCTGTGACAATGTAAATTGCTGACGAAACTATAAACTAAGTAGGTATTAGAAACATTACTCGATTCGGAAAGATTAATTACTAAATATTATTTATGAAAGGACTTAACATAGGATGGGACAAAGGTGAAACTAATCAGAGGTTTCTCAAAACCTGGTGAAGAACCCCCACTCGGAAAAATTGAAAAGGCGTGTCTAAAGTTGTGTCTAAAGTTCTCTCTCTCTCTCTCTCTCTCTCTTTCTCTCTCTCTTTTCGACAACAGTCGCTGCAAAAAGACTGACTAATATTTGTCTTTATGACGTTAAACAAATTGGACAAAAATACTTACGTTGAAATGTAATTACTTGCAATTAATGTACAAAAACCAAACTGTGACTAATCAAACAATTACGGTGATGTCATGATTTGGTACACAAACCTGTCCATCATTTTTTATCTCAACAAGAAATGACGAACCACCCCTATACACAGACATTGTATTTACTATGTATGTATGTATGCATGTATGTGTGCGTGTAAAAAAGCCCTTATATAAACCATCCAAACTGGCTCTAAAATCGCCAGTGTTTGCCCAGGTTTTGGCTTATGCGTTTGTGTGTACCGCAGATAATCTGTTGATTACCTTCTTGGGTGAATATTCTTCCACAACAAGGTATTCCACATATTTTGATCACATTTTTAAGAAAAACAACAAAAGAAATTGAGCTGAGGTTTTCAAAAAAAGTATCCCTCATATCAGGCCTGATAGGAGTTTGCTGTCAAATGGTTTAGTTGTTTTCAAGAAAATCGCTCAAAAATTTTACTATTTTTGTATAACTCTGGAAAAACTACAATTTTTCTCATAATTTGGAAAATTTTTGACTGTATTTTCATCGCTGTTATGCAAATTTATACAAAACCTTTGGTGGGCAGACAATTTTCCTATCCCCCAATTTGGAATGTCTCTGTACTGCATATTACTTATTTACATTGTAAGTATTGTAACGATATTTTCATATCATTCAAAATACTTCATAATTTCGTATTACTAATTAGCATCATCATCATTACTTTCATTCTATTTTTCTATTATCTCCCATTCATTAATTCTAACGTCATTTCTTCAAATCAAGACTTGTTTGATGACATCATTTCCTACATAAACAGTTACTGTGTCTACTCATAAACAATGAATTCATTTCTTGTTTACACTATTTTTGCAATCTTGCATATATACTAATTTCTACTAATTTATTTGTGAACACCCACTTTATGTCATATTCTTACGAGACCATTGGTCATACTTCATGTACATATATTTCTATTAACCAATGTGGCATCCGAAAACGAACGTACATCCCAAGTATAGGGAATGATATCACGATTCAAAGTATATCAATAAGTCTCGATCAATCGTAGAGTCGAAACCACAAACCAGCTCAAACAGTTAGGCCACCAGCCTACCAGCGATAGCTCCCAAGGCCTACGAAGTATGTCGGGCGAATTTACATAAGTGAAAATAAATAAGTTGGCCGACCCATTATTACAGTTTACATTTTATTACAATCGAAAAGGTTACTTACAAGTATGGTAACTAATATCAGGTCGTGCAGGTTACACATCATATCGCCTCATGATTCTCGAAGTTCGGTGAACCATCAAATCTCGAGCGGATATTCGTCTTGAATTTGTAGGAATAATATCGCGAGTTATTTAAGTTTACTATTGATGTTCACATTCGAAAGTATCGGTGAAAACAATTTAAAAGGTGAATTGATGTCGTATAAAAGAGCTGTATTTTGGCGTGAATAATATTTCGTATTCACGACAAACGGAAAACTATCACGTCTAAAACAAGACTGACTGTTCACTCTTAGGCCGAAAATGTGAACAGTCAAGAGAGATAAGGTTTGGTTCACCGATGATCGATATTGTAATTATACACGTCACCATATCGTTAAATAATAGCCAATCAACGTGTCTTCGATGTTTCTTAGATTTGGGGAATTTATTTCCGTTGGGGAATCGGCGTATTTCCCGTTTATCTTATCGTTATTATAAACTTAGAATTCGAGAGCCGTTCCTCGATGGTGACGTGAGGGGAAGGCTACGGGTAATCAGATGTCACACCAATATGATTAAAACCCTTCTCCAACACTCTGTAAATTTGCCTGAAACTCCTCTTTTTACTTACTATATAATCTCATGTTTTGTACTATTACATTCATTCTCTTTCTACTTTCGATTACCTTGTTATAACCTTACCTATTCTTTTAATTCTTGATATTCATTACGGTTAAATGTTTTATAAAGTTTATATCTAATACACTTGTGGAATACCTTGTCGTGAGAGATATTCTCACCAGAAGGAAATTCTACAGAATTTAAGCGTGTTCAGCCACTTTGTACACAAGTACGGGTAAGCCAGAACCATACCAAACACTGGCGAGTTTAGAGCCGGTTCTGAGAGTTTATATACTGGTTTTGGCACACGCACACAGACACACTTATGTACATATACATATGTAGGTGTGTAGTAGAATTCACGTCATTTCTTATTCATTGCTGAAGCAACTGATAAGAAATGACATAATGAGTTCGTGTGCCGGTCCGAGACATTACCGAGATCTGTATCTATCGTTTTGTCATTGGCCAAACTTAGCATCTTACTTGCCTGTGTGTGCAAGTAAGAGTATACGAACAAACAATGTATTTTATATATTGTTGAATATAATACGCCAATAAGGAATGGCGTGTGTACGAGATCTATAGTCCCCACAACACTCTTTTAACCAAGTTGTGTATTTGATTGTTCTGTTACGATATATAACCGTCACAAGTATAAAATTACAAAAATTTACAATTTGTACATATTCTCAAGTTTTGTTTTATGCCTTAGTCTTGCTCATTGAGTCTTGGTCTTGATCTTGGAAAAAATGCAAAACCAAGACCAACTTTCCTCATCACTATAACAATAATACTGAAATGAGCCTAGTCATGTAAAGGATGAAACGTAAGAACGAATAATTTCTGAAAACATTTTCATAAAAATTATGGAACTTCGTCTTCTGCGTTGACGAAGAAAAAACGAAGATTACTTTTTTTTTTTTTTTCAACTCTTGGCGTAGCGAAGGGAAAATTCATTTTCGGGTTATCAGAAGATATCAGAAGTTTGGCAACGTACCCTGTATTGTTTGTTATGAGGATTTTCGGTCCCCGAAGAATAAACATTACCAGCTACTTAGTATTCATAGACTATGAAAAGGTGTAATTATGTCAACAGCGCTCCATCAAGAAGAGAAGAAATCTCATCGTCTTCAGTGCAAAAAGATGAAGTTATATAAACGTCGCGGGAGCGGGGGGGGGAAATGAATAAAAACGGATCAAACTACTGCGATAGAGCGATACAGCACAACAAGGCACACGAGCACAAGATTATTAAACTCCCTACGCCTTGTTAAAATATTGTAAACATTATCCGGAACGAGTTAATTTTGGAGAAAAAAAGGAGGAAAAACAGGCATCGTTGTATCTCCCCAAGTCTGAACAGCTCTTCTGAATAATGAATTACGTCGAGTTTTGACGTATTTCAACCTCGACTTATACTCGTCCTTCATAATTTTCGTGAGGATTGGATAAGAGAATTACCTTCATTCTACGTCGAATAAATTTCTTCTTTTTTCATTTTTCTTCCTTCTTTAGGCAAAAAAGGGGAATGCCTATAAGTTACAAATTTTACTAAACTGAATCCAACTATGTTAGTATTCTACACCTTTCAGCTTTTATTATTAAGCAAAAGCTCGATCAACTATAATTTGAAATATTCCATCAACGGTTAGTGAGGAGATATATTATTCTCAAATCGCATAAAAGGATAGTTCAAGGAATGTTTTTCCAAAATTTTACTTCTCATAAGCATAGTCTATAATTCTACATGAACGAATATTCATTTATAAAATATAACTGGGAAAAGTTTCTGCACTTTTGGTCAGAAAAATTCACCTTAAGGCATAATGAAATTTTATTAATCTAATTTGTTCTAAAAACAAAAACGTAGACTTAAGATCTCAAAAACTTGAAACTTTTTTCTAGACCATTGTATAACGTGCAATTATATTCGGTGCGGTTAAAATTGACTCATCAATATCTCTCCATAATAATGATACAGCGTGTCATTGTTCAACTCATCAGGAAAATCTAATGAACATGCAATTTTGTTTCAAAATTATGGGTGCTCTGCCCATACCTGCTTACCGTCTCGAAAAAAATAATACTTCTGAAATTCCTTTCCTAGGAAAATATCTGCTGAGTGAGATAGTAAGTTAACTTGAACAGCGCATTTATTTGACCCCGTCTGTGTGATTTTTTTCTCTAAGATAACATCACATCTTCAATATTCTGTAAATAGGAGCCTTTGACTGACCTTGAAGACCAATGAAGAGCTATTATATTTTCCCACATAGCAATAACTAATACTCAACTGCCGAATGTGTACTTAGGCATAGTTTTCTTATCGACTAAACCTCATTCTATATTGTGTACTGACCAATAGTTCGTTATTACATCAGTTTTTTGTATCTTTGCTATTAAAAAGATCCTCGTTTGATTTATACCAACGACTATTTATTCATACTTAAGCATGTAATAAGCACTATACCTATAAGGTTCGTCGAAAATTAACCCACCCTGTAGGATAATGTTGCCGAAATCGTGCCACTTTTCACTTTAGCCACCCATAATTGCAAAAATAATATTTTTAGAATCTCCAATGATATGTCTTACTTCTATTATATTTTCATTCACACTAGCCTCACTTAAATGTTGTCAAAATTACAACTGATTTTCCCAAACAGTCCGATTTAGGCAAATAGTTTCCTAAATCATAACTGTGATGATTTTCTCATTTTTATAACTTATTTTATTGTTTTTTTTTTTGTTAGTTTTATTTTATTTTTATTTTTTGCCATATTTTTGGAGATCTTTTTCATAAATAAATTTCAATAGACTTGTCAAAATGTTCTGAAACACATAACAACAAGAAGTGGTACGATTTAGGAAACACATAACAACAAAAAGTGGTGTGATTTAGGAAACTCATCACCCTTATCAGTAGTACAATTTAGGAAACGCAGTATTTACTTCCATTATAAACTATAAGGTATGACTTAGGTAACTCATCTGCAGTATGATTCAGGAAACAGTGTTTACTTTTAATAAAACATAAATTTTCCATCTTTAAACTATAATTTTAGTCAAAATTTTCTGGAAATATGATGAAGAAGGTTTTAAATTTAACTAAGTTAACAATTTTGAAAGCTGAAACATTTTTTTCAAGTGTAAGTTTATTAAAACAACATGTATAATTATCTGTTCTTGGGTATGCTTTTTTTTCTTAAGCTTGTAAAGAAGAGGAAAATGAGAATATTAAGAAAATTTTTGGTTCTTGTGAGAATAATGATAACTTCCAAATTGTGACTGATACTATTTGACTGTGATTTGTAATAATCTGTGATATTGTCAACTGTTCATTCTGTGATCATCTCTATAAAATTGTCTGTCATTTGTTAAACAGCCATTGAGCTGATACTTGTGTAATAAAATTTGTTTTACACTGAAATCTCAGGTGTTGTGTTTTTACTCAATTTTGGTTGTGATATTTCATTCATCGTTTAATATGGCGTTCAGTAATTCGTTTAATCATGAAGTTCGTCATAGTTTGATTTAGTCATTCTCACAGATTATGGGCCCAGATGTCGTGTTCAACATGGCCGCTATTGTGATCCTGAAGCAAAGTTCTGCAGTCAAAAGCTGTCTGGTAATGATCATGTCATTTTGCTAATTCTTTTTGTACTTTTTATTTCTGTTATTGCCATTTTTCCTGCACATTTCATCTCTGTTGGCTCGAGCCTGATTTTGTCACTGTGTTAGCTGTTTCACTACGTGACTGTGAATTTTTCTGAGATGAAGAGTGGAAGAAAAACCAACATCGAATTATATGATGGCAAAAACTTGTAGAGCGGGAAGTTTCAAATGGAGTTGCTGTTGCAAAAGAAAGATCTCTATGAAGTTGCGCATCATGTTCCTGCAAATAAGGATTGGAATGCTGAATGGTTTAGTAAGAATTCTAAAACTATGTTTTATATCGCAAATAATGTGCACAATCAATTTTTGGAAGTCATTAGGGTATTTAAATTCGCTCGCGATATGTTTGAATCGATCTACAGTTTGGCAAAACGTGATGAAGATCAAAAACTCATCGATCTTCGAACTTCATTGTGCACTCAGCAATTTGTTTTGGTGGTGCTTTGCAGGCTCATACTATGTCCTTTCGAGATAAATGTCGATGACTTGATGAACTGGGTGATCCAAAGACAACTAAGCAGTTCATCCTGTAGTATTTAAAGTCACTTCCTAGTGAATATCGATCACTGCATTTAATGTTACAGGATATGCCAAAACCTTCGTGGGATAGTGTAATAAGTAAAGTTTTGTCATATCATTATGATTTGTTGTCAGACAAAAAGGATGCTGTGTTGGCTCCTCCGACAACTGTTTCTCAAAAACCTTCAGTAGATGTTGCACTTACTGGAGAGAATGTCTTTTTGGGTTTTCAATGTGGCAACAGTCAATATAGGAATAATTTTCAAGGTAGAGGACGTGGTTATTTCCAGTCCAATAATTTTAAAAGAAATCAGGGAAATAGTGGTGGTTATAATGACCGAAGGAGTAATTCTAGTCAATCTCAAAATAATAATTCTAGCCAGGGAAATAGTAATAACAGTAATCATGACGCAAGTTCGTCTAATAGGAATAATAATAGTTACAGAAATCAAAATAATAATTCAGGTCGTGATTACAGTAATGTTTGTTGTCATTTTTGCAGCAAACTTGGTCATATAGCGAAAACATGCTACTCTAAAGGGAATCAGGAGAAACCAAAGGATGATTCTAAGGACTCTTCTGCATTATAGGTGTCTAATGCCTGTTTGGAGGTAGGACATAATTTTATGGCTCATGATCCTGTTACTTACTCCAAAAGTAAATCTAAATCTGGTGT
Organism: Ericerus pela; assembly: GCA_011428145.1. Lineage (NCBI taxonomy): Eukaryota > Metazoa > Arthropoda > Insecta > Hemiptera > Coccidae > Ericerus > Ericerus pela. Next base: position 3,739 of record WOFM01001498.1, on the reverse strand, counting down.
ACCATTTGTAGTTGATTCGGGTAGCACCTCACATATAATTAATGACTTTACTCTATTTTTAGAGTTTATTGAATTAAAAAAGCATATGCTTGTTATGATTGCTAAGAAGAATGTCTCACTTGTTGTTTCAGCAGTTGGTACTATTAAATTAAAGTCAAATTTAGGTTTTGATGTAACACTTCATAATGTTTGTTTTGCTAATGAGCTATCATCTAACTTGTTGTCTGTTAAACATATGGGAAATACTGGTTCCCTTTCTCAATTTAGGGCTGAGATGGTAGTTATTATTGATGAGGTTAATGATAATAAAGTAATAATCACGGATAAAAGTATCATATCGGACCTATATATCACTTATTTTTCAAGTAATGTAACTGAGTCTCATAATCTAACTACATTATGCACAAATAGTCTGATGGATTTATGGCACAAAAGGTTGGCTCATCTAAATAATAATGAAGTGAAGTTGTTGTCTAAAAAGGGAACTTATCCCTAAAGTTGATTTGAAAGATCAAATTTTTTGTGAGCCCCGTATCATGGGCAAGCAACATCGCAAACCTTTTGATTATCATGAACCAAAAACAAAGGAACCACTTGAGTTAATCCATACTGACCTTCGTGGGCCAATAAATCCCATTGCTTATGATGATAAGAAATATTTTTTAACCTTTCTTGATGACTATTCAAATTTTTGTTTCGTATACCTACTAAACAACAAGACTGAGGTTCTTTTTAAGTTTAAGATGTATAATGAGTTAGTTGCGAATAAATTTGGTAATGTAAAGGCTCTTAGATGTGACCGAGGCACAGATTTAAAACCTATTGCGCCAAAAAAGGCATAGAATTACAACCAACTGTGGGAAATTGCCCTCAGCAAAATGAGAAAGCTGAACGTATGAACCAAACATTATGTGAACGCGCCAGAATACTAATTTATGAAAGCAGCTTAGATGAGGTTTTTTGGAACAAAGCCTTAATGTCTGCAGCTTATATTATCAATAGATGTCCTACTAGAAAACAATTTGTTTCATTTGAAAGAAAAAGTAAAATGTTGATTATGGTAGGATATTCTCCTGGTGAATATAAGATACTGGATGTGAGCAAACCTAAACCTGACATTCTCTTTTCTAGAGATGTAGAATTTAATGAAAATTCAATTATTAAATCTAAATATGATGAAAGCGATTATATTTGACAGAAGTAGATGGTTTGAACATGGATTTCAGTTCTAATGATTTAAAACTTATTCAATATTTAAAAAATAAAATTAGTGAAAAATTTGAAAGTAAAGACTTGAGAGAAATAAATAAATATTTGGGACTTAACATAAAATATAATAGAGAGTGTGGAATAACTAAAATTAATCAAAAATCACTTAATGATTCTGTTTCAAAAAGATTTAAAGTATAAAAGTGTACTCCAACATACACTCCGATTGAACCTAAACTGCAATTAACTGAAACATTAATAGTCTGGATCTAAAATTAAATAATAAATATCAGCAGTTATTAGGTTGTCTCATGTATGTTATGTTAGGCTCACATCCAGACATCTGCTATGCCATATCATACTTTAGTCAATTTGCTTGTGCTGCCACATTAGAACATTATAAATATCTTAGCTGTGTACTTAAATATCTTGTCACAACCAAAGATCTTGAGTTGACCTACACTCGAAGATCAAATAATAATTTTGTTTTAGAAATGTATTCTGATGCCAATTGGGCAAACTGCGTCTCGACTCGAAGGTCCATTTTTGGCACTTGTGTTAAAGTTTTTGGTTCTGTTGTTTCATGGTCCAGTCAAAAACAACCCACAGTTGCTCTTTCTAGCACTGAGAGTGAGTTGATCGCCTTATGTGATACCACAACTGAAGGACATTGTTTTGCAACCTTTTAACTGATTTTGTGGATTACCCATCCTAATAAGTGTGCTATATTTGAAGACAACCAGAGTTGCCTAGGTTTAATAAAGTCAGGTATATGGAACTCTAGATGTTCCAAGCATATTGATACTAATATAGATTTATAACGCAACACATTTGGTATCAGGCTGTGACATCACCAAGATCGTTATCAGGTAATTGATCACGGCCCGTGCAATGTATCTTACCATAAAAACGCACAAGTGTGTATTTTGGTTTAACGTCATTGAGACGAATAATTGCTAGCCTTTGGGCGGCAACTGTCATCGAGGGGTGCGAGCCCCTATAACCTCATTTGAGTAATGTCCCCATAACATTCTTCACAAAAAAATTGAAATTCTATTATTTTCCTCCAAATAAAGGGATTTAAGTTAATTATAATAACGAAAAGAATTATCTTCTAGACGTATCTCAAGTCCCACATAAGTTACTTTTGCACTGAGCACTGAATAAAAATGTTGGTGCAAAATTAGCTTATCCTGGACATGAGAAAGTTTTACATTAATAAATTAATCAAAAAAAGTGGAGTTAAGTTACTTCTGCTCGAACTAATTCTTTTATCCCAGAAAATAAAGTAGCATAACAAAAACTTGAGATAGTTCTGCGAAAATAAATTAGAAAAAATTGGAGTTAAGTCACTTCTGCATGAACAAAGTTTTTCACACTCCAACATAATTATGCATTTAGTTTTTATTTCAGTTTCTAAGCAGTATGAACTTGAAATAGCTTTACTAAATGATATAGGGCAGCACCAGGAAAATTTTAATATACGTAATGCAAAATGACATTTTTTGTACTTATGCTAGTTTCGTTCTAAGGTGACTATTTATATTCATATTTAGTCTAATTTTGTTCTTTTTTGGTACTAAGGCGTAACCTTTAAATAGCCAGTTGCGTCAACGTTTATGCCTACCTACTGATATTTCTTGCAAAAAAAAAACAAAAAAAAAACAAAAAGACTGGCCTTACAAATTTAAAAATATTAAACAGGTGACACCATAAAATTTTAGGTAAACAAATCGTTTCCGCATTAATATATAATTAATTGAGCCTCCTATGGTCAAATACCGTGTTTTTTTTTTTCAACAATTCTCCACATTTACTTTTGATGACAGCTTGAAATACAAATTTTATAACATTTTTTGCCTATTCTGGCCCTCAGTTTGTTTGTCCCGAGGTGAAGACATAATGCACCCAAAAAGATTAATAAGCAAAATATAGGAAATACGATTCGAGACGACAATATTCTATTTATTTCTTCCGTTTTTCGAGTGTTTCGTGTAGATATGCAATGATAAAGAGAGGGGTGTGAGTATAGGAGAATGAAAAAAAAAAGTTGAACAAAACAGACGTAGCAGATATGAAAAATAAGATCACTAACTACCAGTCTGTAGCTGTAACTAGCAGCAACTTCTCTATACGTATCTAAAAAAGGAACTAAGTTATATATCGTTGTAAGAATGGATTCGAGCCGGATAAGATTAAATCCAAAAATATAAACGGCACGTATAAACTTTTTTGTAACAAAATCCGGTCAATCCCGCACCACTGATATATGGAGGACGGTTTTCGGATTCAGCCCATTTTCAGTTATACCTGAAGCTGAAGCTTATTATGTACGGTTTAACCGTACCTCCTGCGGATCTGTTGAATGGATCTGTTGACGTGAGGTACCAGACTTTTCAGTTTACCACACGCACAATATCTGTGTATTTTGACTTATAAATTACTTCGTGTCAAGATTGCTGAACAAATTGTAACCAAATCCGATCTCACTTCACTGACACAAATCCAATCTCCTTCTTTTTTTTTTTTT
>WOFM01001497.1:0-37190 GCA_011428145.1 Ericerus pela | reverse complement strand
TTTCTCATTATTATGTTTATATTTTCGTAACTATCAACCTTATAAAAAATTTATTGAGTATCAATTGAAGAGGACAAAATTTTATACAATAAAAGTATCAATTTTTTCTTGTAAAATGCTATTTTCAATGTTTCAGGGGTAAACAAAAAATAGGCATTTAAAAAAAGCCTTTATCAACATTTCATAATTATGTAAATTAACATAAAATGTTGAGTGATGTGAATGAAATAACGACAACTACCGACACCATATTTATATTATACATTAAACTAAGTAAAATCAATTAATTTTTGTGGAAACTCAAAGATCTGTGTCTTTGGCAATAACTTTATCGAACACTTTGTCTTCTGGTGGAGAGCTACTCGTGCAGTTTCCTTCACAGTTGTCAAAGATTGAAGTGCTTCATATCCAATCCTTAGGATGTTCGCATCACTCACCAAAACAAGTTGTACATTCGCAAAATATGGTTTTCATGATTGTGTCTGGAGCTTAAGGTTCATTGGTCATAATAGGTTTGAGGGTTTCATCCACACCTCGTTTCCATCCCATGCCTCAGCTACCAGCTGATTGCCCAAACATATTTTCACTTGCACAAATACTCCGTATGCATGTTTCTGGGCAGAACCTCTTATCGGTGGTAAAGTGGTAAGGTCTGGCTTTAGCTTGTTAGAAGATCTTAAGAAAGCACAGTACCTGTGGTTGTTCAGGTATGTTTGACGAGCATTGCACATGTTTAACAATATCCCCTCACTTGCTTTTGAAATCACCTCAGGGGTTGATGAGTGGTTATAAAAAACACATCCAACGCGGCTATGAGGCTTCCATCTTTCTTAAACTATTCAACAGTCATTGCTTCATCTTTCTTTAGATGGATGAGGTGGTGTCGCAAACACTGAATTCAAGTTGAAGATAGGAAATTATTTTCAATTATTAACTCGATGTACAAATATGTATCATCTGTCTAGAATGCGTGATATAATAATACTTGTTATATGCGATTAATCAAAAACTGCTCATTTAATCGATTATTTCAAGTAATGGATCGTCAATAATATGTGATTAGTGAGAATTTCACTCTTATAAGAGAAAGGAATATCACTATTTTTGTAGGAAATTTTGTCAACTTCAATTGTGTACACATGGATAAATTTTTGATAGGTTATAGTTACCGAAATATAAGCCAAAAACGAGGAAAAGTCACCTTTATACAGCTTCATATTATTACATTTGAGTTGATTCAGTGTAGTAATTTATAGTTACTCTACATGATATAAAGTCACTTGATGTGGGTCTTGCCTATTATACGTAACTGTAATTAAAGTTGCATTTTACATAATTCACATTTTAATCTCATTGTGTAAATTAGAAAGTAATATAATAATTTATACTATCTAAAGAATCAAGAATAGCAGATATGATTTTAAGGGAATCTGGTCGCTAGATAATATTTTTTTATTATGTCTATCGAATACCTCCTTGAAAAGTGTGAATCGTAAATTTTGATGAAAGTATTTTTCATTTAGTGAATCGTTTTTTGTAATTTTTCAAAGTATTTGAAACATCAAATCTTTCTTCCCATCCGACCGAACTCTTAAGGAAATCCTATTTACTGATCAAAATCAAATTGATTTTCTCACAAGAGTGGCAGAAAAATTTTTCCAAAGTCGGGGGATGTGGCGTACTAATTATTGTTTTTTTTTCTTTTTTTTTTTCGCTTAAAATCAGTCATACTGTACGTTGTTCGAATAAGAACTCTGAGCAGACATATTGGATTGATTGCTTGAAACAACATTTTGTTGAGCTGCTGTCTTCTTCGAAACACTTCCAGATAAATAAAAATACGCTCAAAACATGACATGTTCGAATGTGTAACAAGTTTTACCACGTTAATCTTGTCTCGCGGGATGCGTTGTGCAATATGACAGGCGTATTGAAATTTAAATGCCTTCAGAATGTTAACATTGTTCGAACAGTCACAAAATGTATTGAACTCTCGAGTATTTCAGAATGCATTATTGATATTATACCGAAGAATTGTGAAGCATTTGTTTGTTTGTTCGCTTGTTAAAATGTGCCGATTTATTTTGATTCTTTTTCAATTTTTTATTTGGCAATTCAAAGGATCCCAGGGTGGTTGAAAGTTGCATTACCTATGTAAGGAAAACTTTTGTTGTTTTTGCTGCTGCTGAATTTATTTTACTTTTTCGTATCGACTTCGAGATTTTCACAAACATTGGAAAAAACGAAAGTTTAATTTTTTTTAACAATACCTTTTTTGAAATTGTATACTTACTCTCATTGTAAAAGGTATTGCTTAACTATTAACAACATTTTTTAAATTCGGAGTTTATTGGATCACAATATAGGGTTAAATAAATGATAAGATGGACAGGCCAACCATTGTAATCCCTCTATTGGTTATAAAATGGTTGAAAACCCTCTGACATTATGCCTCACAATACATAGAATTTAAGATGAAAGCATTCTCAATATTTAATGTAGATTATATTCCCCTTTATAAGGTGTGTGGAATATCTTGTCATGAAAAAGATATTCTCACCAGAAGGTAATCAACAAGTATATTGCGTGTTCTGCTACTTCAAATGTAAACACACGGATAAGCCAAAATTTGGGTGAACACTGGCAATTTTAGAGTCAGTCCGAATGGTTTATATATGGGCTTATTTACATGCACATAGGCTCACATACTACGTAGTATTTACATACATTTGTGTGAATAGGTTGATACATCATTTCTTCTATAGATAAGACATGGCAAACTGGTTGGTGTACTGAATCGCAACATCATCATCTTTGTTAGATTAGTCATGGTTTGGTACTTATACATTACTTGCACATGCGTACATGTAATTATGATCGAACGTATTTGTGTAATTGTTTAACATCATGAAGTCGAATATTTTAGCCTTTTGGGGGTGACTGTCATTGAGGAATTCAAGCCCCATCACTTCATACAAGTAATGTCCCCACATAGTATATAAGAAGTTAAATAAGAAGGAATAACTGCAAGTAAATTAGAGACACTCATTAAAATAAAATTCTATTTTTAAATGTATTATGGAAACCAAAATGTTTACAGTCATGAGGATAGCTGGCTGTTCACTCATTTAACATGCCAAGCTTGAGAGTAGAGAAAGTGTTGAATTTAGGTATGTCAAAATTTCAACAATTAAAACACGAGATTCACAGATATTTATGTGCATTTAATTATCTATTGATATCATCAATCAGAATCAAGATAGCCTATGTCATGGTGCTGTGGAAAATTTGTATTTAGTGTGGGTAAAATGAGTAAAGCTAATAAAAACATTGGAAGAAAAGTTCATTTTTATTATTATTCTTTGTTGTCAGGTACTAAAAGCATTTCAGATTAAATAAAAAAAATTAAATTTGTTGAATTTTCAAAGTTTTAACCATATTATTCAACTCAACAAATTATTAATAGTTTCACTGGTAAAATCAAAATGAACTGAGAAAATGACATCACATTTTAAGCAAAAAAAATTGATAGAGTATGGTTAATGTTGAAGAAAAAAACAATACTGAAGAAAATTGTAACATCAGAAAATAATGATTGAAGGAGTAAAATGAAAAAGAAACAAAAAAAACAGATATTTTGGAATTTTGATCTGGAAATTTTAAACAAACAATTAACTTAGGTTGTTGTTCCATCCCATTTTTGCAGACGATTCAGTTTGTCTACAAAAACATGTCGAACAAATATAGGAAACTATTATTCCTAATTCTTGGAATAATAGCTGTCTATATATTACCTTGCTTCTCACAGACAAACACCACCAAATATGCTGACAATGAAATGTCATCATATTTTGCGGATGTTCTATGTCATGCCACCTTTTTGGTCGGCCATTTTTAATCTATAACAACGGAAATGAAAGTGATTTCTTTTCTTCTATTTGAAGACATATTCATTCCTGATTTAGCAGCCGAGTAATAACGTTAAGGTCTATACTCGATGTTATAGACATCAGGTTTCATTAGTATGAAGTATTGATAATAAGTTAAATTTAAAGTGTAATAATTTGAGTTTGAACTAATAAAAGATAATATTATAAATTATCTTATTTGTCGAAATAATTCTGACGTAGAATTATTCTCGCAACAGTTGTCATTGTTTTTTTTTTTTTTTTTTTTTTTGTTTTTTTTTCAATGAATGATGGAAAAAATTATGCAAATTAGCCTATGTTAGTTTGAATCCTTTCTTGAAAACAAAATAAATTATTGAAATTGATCCACTTCAATTTTGGTTTTTCGATTATTAAAACTTGATTACCATGTTCAAGTTTTCAATAATTCAATAATTATAAAATTTAGTTTAATTAAAGAATGTGTTTGTGTTTGAATATTGTTCGAAAATTCTAGCTTGAAAGATTGTGCTTGAGCATTTGACGACATATTGTATGGGTGCTGGGTGCTTGAGTGTGAATAGACTATTGCATCATGACGTTCAGAATTAATGCACAGAAGAGATAATGCACGTAGTAATATGTAGTAAACTACCATGCAACCGGCAAGAGTGTCACGCATTCACATAACGTTGTTCAATAAATACTTTTTCGCAAGCAATGTGATTGGGTAACTTTTATCACTAAATTCTTATAAAACTCTTCGGTTTTACCCCCACCAGGTTGAACTCTTGATCATAATTCTAAAAATGACAAGTTGTCGAACAATTTTTTCACTTGTATTCCCTTCGTTCTTTATATTTTTCCGACTTATTCAATCGTCGACATAATTCGTCGAATTATAAGAATAGTGTTTTTCTGCTGGTATATTCTAAAAGAGAATTGAGATAGCAGAAAAGTTTCAAAGTTACATGATGATGAAGAAGGGAAAGAAAGAAGATAGGGAGAAAATCGAGAAAAACTTTTTCTACGTTTTGAAGGGTTCTTTTTTTTTTTTTTTTTTTAGAACAGAAATGACGTTTAATATATTCTTTCTCTTTTTCAGTTCACAAACTGTATTTCCTTATGTAACAAACAAGGCGATGGGACGAGAAAAATGAACTGGGTTTAAAGTTTATCCGATATTTTAGTTTCAGTGAATGATACTTACATTGGTACATAATTCATTTGCTGCAGTCACTTAGTTAGTGTGTCAGCATTTGCTGAACTTCTCTATCAAACGTTCACTCTCACTCACCCCCTCTCGCTTCATCCACATTTGTTTTCATTCTTCTATAGTGCGCAAATCCAAATTTACCAATTTTTCGCATTATTTTATTATCGCTATACGAATTAATTATTTATTCGCCCTTAATATTATTTCTTTTCTATTAAAACAAAATTTTTTCTCTTATCGAGGGGAGTACCCTGTTGGGTGCTAATGATTTTTTTTTTTCTTTAATTTGCTCAAATATTTTTTCTACTTTGACAGTTTAATTTACGAGAACATGACGACTTTTCACAGCTCATATGGTTAAGAATAAATTTCCTTTCTGCGCGCTTCGGTTAATATTGGTTTGAGTGATTTTATGAATTTAAATTATCTCATTTTTCCATTGAGAAAATAATGACCTTGAGGAGTCCGAAACCGAGAAATTAGAATTAAAGTCGTATATCATTTATTTATTTAAAATTATCTTTCACCGTTTTTTCCCCTATCTTATATATTATGAATCAGTCCATCAATGATCGTGAATCAAGCAACATACACTCTCTCAAAAAATGAGAGATGATGTACCTACCTTTGATTTTTTGTTAAAATTTAATGATAGAGTTTGTTATGGGAATATCTATCCTATTTTGGTACATTCGTTATTCTGAAATATGATCTTCTTTGGATGTCTCCTGTCATTCATAACCGGTTCTCAGAATTTGGATTAGATTATAGCTGTTCTTTTGGAATCATTCCCCATTGTCATTGATTGAATCAACTTATAATAATGGAACAATCGATTTATTGGTGTTCTTATTTTCCTTATTGGCCGTAGGTAATTATATTGTGATTGATTTGTGCAATTGGGAGAAGGGGTCTTGTTCAGTACCACAGGGCAAACATATTATAGGGTATATTTCAGCTGGTTGAGTATCTCATTCATTAGGGAGTCTGTGTAACTGTATCGCAGTTGTATATATTTATCCTCCTTACAATGTGATTTGTTCTTTGTTTGTCTTTGGAAGAATTTTGTCTGTTTTTGTTTTTGTTTCTACTTCGTTTCTTTTGGCCCTAGTATACCTAGCCCCGCCTGTGATATTGATATATTCTCGGATGTCACAACCTTAAATTTTTCTAAATGCCTTTAATTTTTTCCACCTCTTAAATATATAGTTCTGCATGATGATCTATATAGTAACAGTTACTTTTATTATTCCTTTTATTCAAGACAAATTAATTTGTCAATTTATTTAAATAATTTTGCTCGAAGTATTTGTTCCATAACGTCATTACATTGTGGTATGTCAAAGTCTAAATGGAAGGCCACTCACAATTCAAAGCAATGTTTGAAAGGGAAAAGTGAAAGATGCAGGTTTTTTGACAAGCCTTATTTCAGAATTGGATAGATGAAATTAAATGGGAATCGAGCGCTCTTAACTCACCTCACGTACACTCCACTTCAAGTGAGTTAAATCAGTTCAGTTAATTTTACAATTTACCATTGTAGGGACTATACATATCTCGTACGCACAACGTCATCTCTTATCAAGCGCAACCAAAATCATATACACACTTTGTTTGTTTGTATGTTCTTACTTGCACATACAGGCAAGTAAGATACAACATTTGGCCAGTAACAATATAGTAGATAAAAATCTCGGAGATGTCTCGGACTGGTACACGAATGTATTATGTCATTTCTTATCAATTACAATAGCAATGAATAAGAAATTACGTACTTTTTATAACACATATACATATGTAAATGTACATATGTGTGTCTGTGTACGTGTGCCAAATCCACTATTTAAAATAACAAAACAGGCTACAAAATCGCCAGTGTTTGCCAAGGATTTAGCTCTCCCATTCTGGGATGTAAAAGTGGCAGAACACGCAATACTGTTAAAGACCTTCGATGTGTGAATATCTCTCACAATAAGGTATTCCACAACCATGTTTAGAAATGAATAAATAAGATGAACAACTTCAGAGTGTGGAACATACTTTAGACATCTAGACAAAGATGAATTGATGAAAAGAAAAATTTAATAAGGCAAATACAAACATCGTGCACTAAACCAAATTGAAGACAGAAGTATCAACTTCAGCTATCAAAGGGCAGGAATCGCAAGTATGACCACATCATAAGTGAACAAATTTGAAATATTTTAAGAGACAAAATTAAATAAATTAATTTATAAAAAAAAAAAAAAAAGTAATTTCATGATTGAAGAAAAGCAAACAATGATTTATAATTGATATAAGAATGAAGAGTGTCGAAAGGTGAAAACAAAAATAGAGAGATGAAAATCAAAAAAGATGGGGCTTAGGACTGTGGTTTGCTAGCCAACAATAGGTAACACGGTCTTCAATTGCAGAGCAGTGTGAGAAAAGAGAAGAAAAATAAATAAAGAAAAATAAGAAAATTAGCTAGGAATAAAGTCCACATGCTCCAACATGTTTGTAGATAATTAATATGTTTTGATTTCATTTTCAATTTAGTGTTACATCGATTCAGTGTGAAGCAATATTAGGTTTGAGTCTTCTTTTTCTACACTTTGTACAATAACTATTTTCATGAAAGTGTAAAATCTATATTTTTATTCGAAAAATTTGTTTCTCCGCAGTTTGATCAATGAGATAGGTACAATAAAAGGATATTTAAGTATTCGAAAATTCGGCGAAAACTATTGCCTTCAAAGTCAACGTAAGACACTCGTGTATTATGATGTGTAACCACAACTACATTATGTACTTAGATAATTATTTTCACCTGATTTAATTGAAAATTCTTTACAAAATTCAATCTTTTAAATGTATTTATCCTGTTCATGCTGGTGTCACAGTATTAAGTGAGAAAATAAAAAATAATGAGAACGTAATTCAATTACGATTTGTACTTTAAATAAGACCTGAATGAAAAACAAAATTATTGTAGATACGATTTTATTAGTCGTTTTCTTTCTGTACAAATAAAATTGTTTTCTCGTTCAATAAAACAGCATTTATCTTCAGTAGGTGATGAATGAAAGAAAAATATAAATAAAGAAATGAAAGAAGTACCCTCAGTAGTCTTGCACAGAGCAATTGCATTTATTTCGAAGCATGTCTCTTTTTTTTTGTCACTTTTCTTCTTTGTATTTTTTTTTTTTTTGTATTACCAGTTTATCACTTTTTAACCAACTTCAGTAAAAGGAGGTTATCAATTCAATCCCTACAGGTATATGTTGTTTTTTTTTTTTGTTTTTTTTTTTAACTGTTGTAACCACTTTAATGTCGAGTTACTTTGTCATTCGTTTTCTGGAATAGAAATAAATAAAAAAAAAAACTACCATTTTAATATTATTGTCTGGATTTTGATTGTTTTGCACGCTCTAAAAAGCATTTGTTAAAAAATTTCGAGGATTCCTTATTCGCTGGAAACGACAACTACAGAAGGAAAGAGCAGTCGTGTAGGAATGCTTTTCTGTGTTAAGGGATTATAATATTTCAGGTAATTAAATAGTGTTTTCATTAAATTTATCGAAAAAAGGAAGTAGTAGGAAAATGAGTCAGACTTGAGAAATATTGTGTCTTTCACCTCCCTGGATAAGGACTGAATTCTTAACCATTTGAAGAGTCAAAATATATTATGCCTAAACCTGCATAATAATTATACAGCCTATTCGAAAGACGAAGAGCCTGTGTATAAAAATGAGTTGGAAAATTCAAGAAACACTTAGTGTAACCTCTTTATAAACAATGTGTGTCTTGTACACTTGCCTACGTACGTGTAGGTTATACCTCACCATACATATATAATTATAACGTACAATACGTCGTATGCTCTTCCAGTTATTCTTTGTATGTGTAGGTATAATATGTACTTCCTACCTAAGTTAATTCCTCTAAAGCATCCACTCCGTTTTCATTATTTCCTGCAGGCCCTAATTACATACGCAGTACACCTTCAATAGACTTCTTGCCCTACTTTCAATCGTATGCTTTCATTTCCTTTAAATAGTGTTTACCTAATTCCTACAGTCCACCAAGCATCCTGCTACACATCTATCTGAAATATTTCCGTCTCACATAAATCTCACAATTCCTCAACTTCACAGACAAACGAGATGTTTGTTTTGTGTACTCCCGTTCGCTCTCACATCCACAAGTTAAGCCTAACCCATTCTGCCATTTTTTATCTACCTTTTCACGTCTAGTTTTACTCATGTCATAAGTCACGTTCTTTTTCAGATATACTGGGTGTTCACTTCATAGGTAACTGTTCCACAGAAAAGTACAGGCAAAATTTTTTTTATTACTTGATAAGTTACAATTATTTTTATTATAGATTCTGCCGGTTTGGGGATTCGAACCGACATCGTCTATATTTCATTCGCCGATAATATTGGACCACCATATCCATGGTGCCACAGGGTCCAACATCATCAACAAATTAAATTCGTGTACTCAGTCATCATGCTACTCTCCCCCAATACTAATGGTACAAGAAGCAGGATAGCCAACCAGTAGCAGCGGTGCATGCATTGAAGGGACCTCCAAACCTGTGCGCAGTTGCACATGTCACTGCTCCAGCCTGCACCCTGCTCAACCCATTGTAAGGAGGCAGCTCGTGGAGGAAGCGAGGATGTGCAACAACTGAGTACCTGACATGCCTGAGAGAGAGCACTGTTAGTTATCTCCCAGTATCACATTGAGGTCACCACTTACGTGGTAATTTCTTTAAACTTAATCGAAGTGCAGTGTCTGTGAAGCCAAATCATGAGCACTTAACTCCCTTCCTCAGTTCATCCATCTCACAGTGAAATAAATTTGTGTCATAAAATATGGTTCTCTTGATCCGTTCCTGGAACCTTGCTTTCACTATGTATGCACTTCTATTTAGACTTTCACTCACCACAATTTTAATTTATTGATAGCCAGGTATGTAAATAATTTAGGCTAATTATAATGCATTTTAAGTAACTCTCGAATATCGAACTTTCTTTGTCTAATTTTACCTAGGTATATGAAATTTTTAGTAAATAAATATCGAAAAAAACCATTTTCTATGGAAAAATGTCGGTATTGGAACTACAGATATTACATAGTAGTGTCTGCCAAGTTTATAGCTAGAGTTCAGTTTTTATAATAAACCCTCCATTACTTCCAACAATGCGGTGCTTTCGGATATGCACCTATCAGTCAGCACTTAGTACCATCTCTGGAAGATAAAAACACTAAATAAATCGTCTTTTCCTCCTAAGTACCTCCCTAACAGCAAATGTAGAAGCTGCTGCAGATTAGTGGAAACAATAATGTGTAAGTTGATGTACCTATTTGCTGATAGTGTCTGTCATCTTCTGCTTCCTACTCAGGTTTTATACATGCAAATAATTGCATTATGTAAGCCCAAGGTTAACGTAGCTTTCCATCATAACATAAAGTTATGCAATTGTTGATAAGCTGCCATTACATTCCAAACTTGTAATGACGATAGGTTCAGTTTTGTCAATTCGATAGGCAAATTTTACGTAAAAACTGACTGAAGAACACACATTTGGATACCATTGACTGTTAGATTTTGAAAACGTATCATCACCTTTCTCCATCTTTCCACACAACATCTAATTACCTAAAGATACTGGTGAAACTGTACGAATTTCCTGACTGCTCTCAATATTTTAGAAATACTTAATTATCAGATCATTCAATTTTTAACCTCCGGATTTTTAGAATTTTTAAGCACATAACTTCAAGTTCGTAGGATTAAAAAAGCAAATCTATGAGTCTATGACATTCTTCGGCCTTTTCAAACGTTATCTCTTTTCCATTCAACTCCACGAATAGCTATGCATGTCCTCAGTGAGCTACCTAATTAATCGGATACATAAAAATAAATTAACCTCGTTGGGCAAAATCTTCCGAACAAATGTGGTTAAAAAAATTCCTAACTAATGCCAAATTTTTTAAAAATTTGCGCAGATTTTATCACTTTATTTTTAAAATTACTACCTACCTGCATTATCATGTTCATTTTGTATTTTTTTCCTCACTGTAACAATTTTTGCGAGATGTTGATAAGTAGTTTGGAAATTTTTACCAACTTCTTCCACTCTCATTCTACAATTTTGGTTTCTGGCTATCGTGAATATAATTGTTGAAAAATTGCATTCTATTTACGAAATTTGAATGATGTCTAATTACCTACCTATTCGAATTTTAAGGAGGTATAAACATGCCATTCAAATTAGCTAACGAAAATGAATACAACTCATATTTCGACTGAAATTTATTTTTGGAAGAGAAAAAAAAAAATCCCATTAGGTTCAACGACCCAATTCTCCTCGCATATCGAATAAATAATATTTTTTTTCTTTTTCCTTTTTGTGTTTTTGAGTACTCGAGCACACCACAGCCATATCTTTCTTCCGTTTTTTATTTCGTCGTTATTTGAGGATTTTATTCATTTTCATAAATGCGCAATTTCTTAGGATTCTACATTTATTGCCTATTAAGTTAGCATTATGGCAAAGCACTAGTTCCGAAAATAATAACGCGAAATGAGAAAAGCAGAAAAAAGTTAAGAATTTTTTTGTCTCTGTCTGTTCACATAGAACTTTTCTCTTTCACTTTTTTCCCTTCAACAAACTTTCTATGGATTTGTGTTAGACTTTTGACGGAGGTATTCGTTTTAAGATGACAAACGAAAATCCGCACCGTCTAAAGCCTACTTTTTATTTGTTTGTCGGCCAACACTGATTCCAAAAGAACTTGTCTCACCTGGATCGTAATAATGGGGTTACTTGGAACAAAACTTTGGTAATTTGTGGATTTTAAAATTTTTAATTTCTCTTAAGTAGGTAGGTATTTATTCTTTTTTTTTTTATGTTTTTACTTTTACTTAACGATTCTATAAGTATACCTACGAATAATAAGTTATACTGCTAGAAAATAGGTTTTTGAGGATCGCGTTGAGAGTATATAATTTTGTGCACGCATTGTTCCGCTTAGTCGTACACACTGCTATACTGAGGAAAAAAAAATGCAGATTTTGTAAGAATTTATTTTATCTTTCATCATTTTGTTGATTTTGATTCACAGTTATCTTAAATAATATAAAGCAAAAAATGTCTAATACTTATTTTTTATTTTATTTTTTGTAATTGTGGAATACTTTACATCGTGGGAGAGATTCCAATACAGAAGGTAGTCTTCAGCGTTTGTGTGTTTACCAGCTTCGTACACAAGTATGGGAGAGCCAACCTTAGTAAACACTGGCTGAAGTTTGGTGTTTACTGGCGCATTTTATACCTGGCTCTGAACGCGCACAATTACTTAAATTCATACGTATTTTGTATGTATTGATGATCTAATTACGTTGCACTTTGTTGATAACGAAGTACAAGGAACGCACTTGATCGGTGATAAGCCAATTTGTCATAGTCCCACAATTATAAATTACATACAGAGAATGTAACGAGTAATTCGTGCAAAAGTAAAGTGTGTTAAACTTGCAATGCACTAAATTAGCCAGCCTTTCAGCAGCGGCTGTAATCAAAGGGTCCAACCACCAAATACCTCCCTAATATTTTAGTGTCATTTGAAAAATTCCACATGACGCATATGGCTAGGCCTCAATAATAAATAAAAATAATTTCGTAATAAAATAGACACCCTCTAATAATAAATATACTCCTCGGCAATAAAAATTAATAATAATAAAATTCCACAATAAATAATTTAATTCCGCAGCTCAATATTTTCTACAGCACTTTGTAATTTCTTCTCCAACCAAAATTTCTCCATATCACAAATAATATATTAAATACTCACCTTTTTTCTGCTTCATCTTCCATGGCTATTTGTTTCTGTCTTCTTCCTCTTCACTCTTCATTCTTCTAGTTGCTTCATATTTCTTCATCTGTACTGGTTTTCTTCAGCCTTTTTCCTTTCTTCTCACAATCTTTATACTCTTCAAATTATCTTTTGCTTTCTCCTCTCCTCTCTGAAACACGTATCTGCAGTATTAAATATTTCTATTATCTCTTTTCACTGGTTTTTTCCCCACCACATATCCCTTTAAACTCCCACTCTGTTTTATCACCCATTCTCAACATTCTTATGTGACACATATTTTATTCTAAACTCTCTGTAATATTCAGTTTCTTTACACTTATGCCACGGGACACAATGTTCTTTCTTGACCATGTAAAATATAATGTCTCGAACTTTTAATAAGATGTGTTGAATTTTTATTAGACAATGAGTCATACAGAGGTGTTTACTATGGTTTTTAGGTAAAATGCTGAGGTTATAAACAGATTCCGCAGTTAATAGCAATGGTTCGTCTAATATAAAAATTAATTAGAGCAAGTTTTAAATTCGGGTCCACGGATTACCTGGCAGCTATTGGGGCAGGGTGGTAATTAATTCTGTCTCGGTTACCATCCTGTGTGAGATGATTTTAGTTGAGGTGCCGACTACATTAGAACAGGTTAGTTGAATAAAATATTGTAGGGACTGTAGGGGGATTATCGAATGTACCCCCCTGGAATACTACCCACATATGAGGTTGGTATCGGAGGTATGCATCTTATTTGTACTTCGAGGTAAAGTAAGTAGATGAACATAATTTAAAACAAATTACTTCTGACAGAAACAACGAATGTTCGTGCAATTTTATTTTACCAAGGGCTACGAAACACTTCTTTTAGTAATTTTCATTTGCAAAAAAAGATAGGTAATGAAAGGAAACAAATAATGCAGAAGAAAAATAAATAAATGCATTTATGGAGCACTGGGCTATGGATTCCATCTTTAAAAGAAAATCTTGGGAGTACATCTGATTTCTTTCGGATTAAGAGTCATAACCCAGAAGTGCAGCTAAAGAAGACCTACAATCCTTTGGAAATTCTTGCAGAAATAAACGAAAATCTTGCACTTGAAATCTTATGCTAGGGAACAAAAATATATTATTTTTTTTTTTTCGTCTCTGAGTCGGTATATAGGTTTGGTGTTGACGTTAAAATATTTTATATATTATAGGCTAGTAGCTGTCAATATTTTGCACATTTCATACGAAATTAATTTATGAATGTAATAAATTATTGTTTAAATTTGGTAGATTTTCGGGTTCTTCGAATTCGTACAATTAATGCAAACTTTTACGTCCGGGTTCACGTTCTCGACATTTAACTATAAATTCTCAAACTTTTTCCCGCAACTAAAAGTATTATTACCGCAAGTTTGATGAAAAGGAGATGATATTTTCATTCAGGATTAAACGTAATTCCTTTCGCTGGTATAGTAATAAACAAAATATATGTTAGTCAGTTATTCGATATTTTGTTTTAGGGCTATTATATTTAAGTCACAAAATTTATATTTTTAATTCCTTTCCTAAATATACCTAAATGATATGTAGGTTATAATTTTATTCAAACTCTAGAAATGGCAACCGACGCTAATGAACGTTTATAATTTCATTGCAATTTTATTGATGTAGATAACAAAAATTATCTAATACAGATGTTCACAGCTTGAACGTTTTCAGCGGGTAGGTACCGAAGCTAGTTTACAATTTTCAGTTATTCTTCGTAATCTGCGAAGCCCCATGAGATTTTTTCATTAAAACTTCATTTTTCCTGTTAATCAGATATTTGATTTAAAATAAAAGGTTGTAGAAATTAATTCTGCGAAGAAATTCATGGAATATTCTTCTTCGACAGTCTATACAATATTATAAAATTGAGCAGGTAGAAATCTGAATTTTAAATTATTACTATTTAAATACTTCGATATTTTACTCGTCTCCCTCAGTTTATTATTCGTTTTCCTTTGGTTTTTTTTGGTTTTTTTGTTTTTTTTTCGTTTTAATTACTCTCGATGGAATAATAATGGCATTCAATCTAATTGAATCATTAATCGTTATTAGGTAGGGTACTTATAAAGTTAGATTCGGTTAATTCCAGAGAATGATAACGAAATTGCGACCAGTTATTCGAGTTTTCCAAAATTAATAAAGATTATCGACTGTAAGAAGTTCGTTTTTCTTGGAAAATGAAAATGGTCTCGAGTTCACACGCGCGGATTTTTACACATAGGTTCCCATTTTATATTATCAGATTTTTTGAGTGAACGATGAATACTTTAATTCCAAGCGTTTTAAATTTTTTTGAAGAGAAAAAAAACACAAGCTGCAAACTAGTTCTATTACATTCATTAACAGTCTTCAGATGATTTTCTTAATGGTGAGTCTCAAATTATTAGTGACACGACATAATATGTACACCAGCCTATGAAATATGATATAATGTATAGTAGACTACATAGGTGCTAATTTTTTTGGCCATCTTTATGCGAGGATTCATTTTCAGTTTCCCAATTAGAAAATAATTTCAGACTAATACAATTCTGACGAAAATTTTCTCTTCATCACCCTGAATCTCAGCTCCTGTGTCAGTTATGAAAAAATTTTGTGAAATTTTTTTTTTTTCAAATTTTAAACATATTATTTTAATACTGTAGTATTTTTGTTGAGTATAGGTAATTTAGCAATCGAGAAAACTGAATAAATTAAAGGCAATCATACACTCGAGTCCCTTTTGGTGGAACCACAGGGTCCGGTTGTCCGGAATTTTCATTGTTTACCCAGGAGATCTTCTTCTCCCAGTCGTATTTAAGTCATAAAACTTTTTGTATCCAATGATTGTTTCAAAAAAATATGATAATATGTCACTTTTTGTGTTTAGGGTAAATATGACTCATTCTATAATCTTTCAGAAGATGACATCTCAGGTGATCAGTCATCATCAAAATTTTTTTAGAAAATATATGTAATATGTCCGCAACAGCATATAACTCTCACGCAAAAACTGATCAGTAGCTACGCCAAAAACTTGAAAGTATGTCGAGGATTCCTCCGAGTGACTTTTTCCTAAAACAAAATTATTATGACCACCAAAACTTAATAAAATAATGTGTAAGTACTTATTTTGTATCGTTTTGCTAAACCATGATATTACATCACCTGCTAAATCATGATATGTTGTGATGATTTTTTGCCAAAACGTGATACGTCATGATATTAACTTTTTTCCAAACCATATTATTATGGTAGCTGCTATGATTATGTCTGGATCCTTTTTTGCCTAAACAATATAATGTCATGGTAATTTTTGCCAATGATAACTATGTCACTTGTCAAAACATTATAATTACGCCATGGGGTAATTTTTTGCCAAAGATATGTCACTTGCCAAAACGTGAGATTTCATGGTACTTTTCACTAACTCTTTCACGCAGCACTCACAATTAACTGAAATCATGCCCTTTAGAGCACAGTTCTATTACTTTGCACTGTGAGATATCTTTCGTATGATTAATAAAATAATAAAAAATTAGATAGTTAACAATTCTTGTGGAGTCCCGTTTAAGTAGTTTTAACTCAATTCCTTCAAGTCAAGTGCAAATTCTCTTACCACCAATTATGATTTTAATTAAATAGACTACATTACCTATTGCAAAGCCATACCAATTAACGAACTCAACAATGAGATCAAAATGATACCCAAAGTGTGATGGAGCAAGTACACAACCCACATAGATTTTAGAGAAGTGTCCAAATCTCACTTGGGACTCTGGGTTTTACAACGTTGTGATTGGTTGATTTTTCATATTTTTTTTTATATAGTAATTTGAATTTATGGATTTTCGTATGTAATCCGCATATCTGATGCGGAGGTCTGTAATTCAAATCTCAATAGCAGAATACTTCTTTTTCTTTTTTTTTATGAGTTTACTTTTACGATAGTTTTTAAGGGTGTTTACGTATGTTGATTAAAATATGTGGTTCGTTCGTGGCGTAGGTGGTAGCATCTTTTAGGAAGATGTGGGGGGCAGTCCATGGTATGTCACTTTGGATACAACGATGGTGGGAGTCAAAGTGAGTGAGGCAAAGCCCCATCCTCTGAAGACCACCCTGCCATCGCTGACGTACAAAGTGGCATGCCTTGGCCAAGGCCGCCCACAGTGTTCAAAAGATCCCTCCACCAGTAATGTGCTGGCAGGTATAGGATTGACTTCACGTGAAAAATAATAATAAAAAAAAAAAAAAAAGGCCAATCACAACATCGTAAGCTGATTTAGACGATTGTGATTTTAGTTAGTTTTGAACCAGATTTCAAGCATTATCATTTCTCTCTCATGATCAAACTTCACAATTAAAAGAATTCAAATTTGTGAAATCAATGATGTTTTGGTAATTTTATTTTTTACCTTTTAAGTAAAAACTATATCCACGTTTCCGCATCCAGGTATTCAGGTGAAAAGGAAAAGTTGCACTCATCTCAGCTAGTGCCACACATGTGATAGGTACCATGCCATAGCAAGCTTTCATCAACGAATGCAACACTAAAAACAATAAAAAGCATCGGTAATAGTTATGTGTTACTATTTGTTATTTAGTTGTGAAATGGTGATTATCGCGTGAAGCATTATAGGTCTCTCTCTTTAATTTATGGGGAAAGTGCGTGGAAAAGCATGAAAATTTTCATTTTTACCCTTCTTGATTCGAAACAGGTTATTTCTTAAGATCTATATATTATTTGGCTGTCCCTCTGTGATTTTAAACAAATTCAGTTCAGGTATTTTTTAGATCTTTTTACAAAAACATTATAAGTTTTGTTTTCGGATGTCTCAATTCTACAATTTAGTTCATGTCCTGGAATTTACACCTGACTGTAAACTTTCTTTTTGTCTTCTGAAAAAAGACAAAGAGTGACTTACCATATTTTTTTGAATATTGACTATTAGATTCAAATTCCTTATTTTAATGGACCGTCAGATGATTAATTTAACATTTTCTTAATATGGAGTATACCTACTGTTGCTCTATAGGTATAAGTACGTACGTATCTATGTTATAATAATAATAATATATATATATATATATATAATTTTTATTAATAATATTACCACCGCAAAAGATAAAAAAAAAAGTACGTGTTGTAATTCGTATTCCTCGCCAGTCGAACCAGCATGCTTTTGAATGTGTAATTAGCAACGCCAGCAAAAAAGATTGAAGATTTTTCCAACATTACGTAGATACCACATATTTCTAGAGTCAAAAAATATTTCGAGCTGTTTATAAGTACCAAAAAACCAAATGAAAAGCGTTATCATAGTCAAGTCGTAAGAAAAATAACAAACATAAAAAAAAAAACCCGAAGAAGAATTAGGGGAAAAGGTGAAAACAGTCGCAGACATTGTTGAATGAAAAACGAATATGCGAAGGAAACGGAATTGAAGGTCGAATGAGAAAAATAATGAATATGTAGTGTAAAAGAAAAGTAACAAAAAACGACAAGAGACAAATGATAATTGGAGGCTGAAGGAGAAAAATAATCGATGAGAAGGCAGAGATGAAAAGACTGAGTAGGCAAAACGAGCAAAAAAGTGAATTTATGCCATTTAAAAACGGGATAGGATAGCAAGTCTCAAAGGATCGGCGAAATTTGATATCCCCAAAGGATATTTAGTAAAAGAGATATCCGAGTAAAGTACCTAAAGGTTATCTAGACGATAAAGGTATATTCTCGGTCACCGGTTTTAACTTTTTTTTTTGTATTTTATTTATTTCTTTTTATTTTTTGTTTTAATTTTATTACCACCTCCTACCAACTTCCTCAATCATGATAGATTAGGTATTCGAAGCTCAAAAGATTTTAACTCATGCAAAAACCTTTATAAAAGTTAAATTACTCCTTTTTTTCCTCTCTCTCTCTCTCTCTCTCTCTCTCTCTCTCTCTCTGTCTCTCTCTCTCTCTCTCTCTCTCTCTCTCTCTCTCTCTTCTCTATATCCTCTCAACTTTTTTTTATTCCTTGTACCTACTTGAGTATCCTTCGTTAAAAAAAAAAAAGTGAAAAAGTTTTTTTTTTCAAACTTTTTATGGCATGCTGTAGTTGTACGAACGTATACTCGTATTATGCTGCATATTGAGACTTGAGCTTTAACCACATTTGACCCAGTTTTATAATATTTTAATTAATATAAAGACGGGCGATTTTTTCCCCTTTATAATTTCTCCACCCCCTTCTCGAAATTTGTACGACGAATGACTAGTGACTGATTTATTGTTCATGAAAAGTCAAAAAAAGAAAAAAAAAAAGAAAAATAAATGTATGAGGTTCGAACAAAAAAGGCAATGCACACACAACTCTTTTGACTGATGTAGTACCACTGATGTCGTAACATCTGCGATGTTCCAGCTAAATTACGAAATTTTTCGAATTAGAGCAATGTGGAAAAGGAGTTGAGGCGAAAAAATTAATTAAAAGCGAGTTTCTTTTTCTTTTTTTTTTTTTGGTTTTCTCATTCTACTATCCTTTTCCTGTCTTTTGTCGGTCTTTCTCTCTCTCTCTCTCTCTCTCTCTCTCTCACTCTTTCTCTCTCTATCTTTCAGTTCTCTTACAGCAAGCTCCAACACATTTCACATCTCTTTCTCCTTTCCATTTTTACGATTGCTTTTTAAATCACAGCAGCAACATTACTTTTTAACTGGCAGCGGTTACATCTGGACAAATCGTATTTTCTTTTTTCGCAAAAAGAAATGTTGTTTTCTTTTTCTCTTTTCCTTTTGTTATTCGTCATAACAGATTCGAGAAAAAGCTAGCCAAAGTCCTCGACTCGGTTTTTAAACATTTTAAGCTCTCGACTGTCCAATATTTTTTTTCTTCATTTTTTACAATTTACTAGCTCTGTTTTCGTTCCATTTAAATTACCTATGGACAATATTTTGGTTGGAAAATTTTTTAATTTGAAGGGGTCGATATACAGATAGAAATTTTATTTGTTAAAAGTAAAAAAAATTGATTATTGAGTTGATAATGGTATTTTATGATCGTTCGTAATAAGATAGAAGCATGATGCATGATTCTAGTTGAACAAAATTCGTGGCCAAAGTTCTGATTTGAAAGAAGAGGATTATTTTTAACTGACTTATTCAAAAAAAAGCGGGTTCTCAATTCTACTCATATGTATTTGCATGTATGTTTGTCCATAATTTTCTGGAGAACTACTGACCCGATTTTGATGAAATTTATTTTAAATGATGGATGGTGAGCCAGTGATTGTCCCATATTTCTCCTTCCTGAACCAATAGGCTTCATTAGTTTTTGAATTATACTCAAAAAATGTTTGTTTTAAAGCAAAATTGCCGAATTTTCTGTTATGAAACTGTAGTGTACCTGCTGTAAAGTTCAAATAAATTCATTAAAATGTAATTCAAAGGAGAGTTTATTCAGAGAAAAACATGTTTCTCGACAGCCTTCAAAATGATACCAGTGTTGTTGAGACTTCAAGGAAAACATTTTTGGTTGAAGAAAGAGGTTCATGGAACCCGAAGTCAGCACCTACAAACTCAAATTTGGTTGAAAAAATCATCAACTACTTTTGACATTGTGACGTCCGAAAACGAACGTACATCCCGAGTATAGGGAATGATATCACGATTCGAAGTATATCAATAAGTCTCGATCAATCGTAGAGTCGAAACCACAAACCAGCTCAAACAGTTAGGCCACCAGCCTACCAGCGATAGCTCCCAAGGCCTACGAAGTATATCGGGCGAATTTACATATGTGGAATTAAATAAGTTGGCCGACCCATTATCACAGTGTATACTTTATTACAATCGAAAATATTACTTACAGTTATGGTAACTACAATCTGGTCGTGCAGGTTATTCTTCACATCGCCACATGGTTCTCGAAGTTCGGTGAACCATCAAATCTCGATCGATTATTCGTTTTGAGTTTGAAAGAATAATATCGCGAGTTGTTTAATTTCTACTACTGGTATTCACATTCGAAAATATCGGTGAAAACAATAAAAAGGTGGCTTGCTGCCGTATAAAGAGCTGTATTTGCCGTGAATAATATTTCGTATTCACGGCGGACTAAAAACGATCACGTCTAAAACGAGACTGACTGTTCACTCATTAGCCTAAAACGTGAACAGTCAAAGAGATTAGAAATAGTTCACCGATGATCGATATCTTATTATTACACGTCACCATATCGTTAAATACTCATCGGTCGACGTGTCTTTATGTTTATTATATTTCGGGAATCTATTCCCGATGGGGAATCGGCGTATTTCTTATTTATCTTATCACTATTACAAACTTAAGAGTTCGTGAGCCGTTTCCTATCGTAATATTAATACAGTTGATGGTGACGTGAAGGGAAGGCTACAGGTGACTTAGACGCCACAACTCCCCCCCCCAAATTTCGAAACGAGGGACCACCCGCAGCCTTCGAACATTTGGTAACTTAGCTGAAACAAAACATATTTGGAAAGGTTGGTCCTTTGATTAAAATACTCAAGGATACGGAAAAACGATATATTCGATAATAATAAAAAAAAATTTCGATAATAGAG
This sequence comes from Ericerus pela, assembly GCA_011428145.1. Lineage (NCBI taxonomy): Eukaryota > Metazoa > Arthropoda > Insecta > Hemiptera > Coccidae > Ericerus > Ericerus pela. The sequence goes on along the minus strand of WOFM01001497.1, from coordinate 15,628 downwards.
GAACAAAATATATCACATACATGTAGTCAGAGAGGTAATGATTATAATTAACAAAGTAAACGAGATAGCTAACAGAACAATAAAAAGAAGAACTCGAACTTATGTTTAAATAATAACAAGAAACGATTCGATGCAAAAAAAAAAAAAAATCAACGGAATAGTAAAAACACTAGCATATTACTTCAAGCCCCAAAAAAAAAAAGGCAAAATGGGATAATGATCGATAATCGGTATGAGTAGAGAAGAAAGGAAGAAATTTATTATTGAGATATTTACATAGAAACAAGGATTGTAAGATTATATTCCTCTGATCGAAAGAGGGAGGGAGGATACGATATTTATAGTACTCTTCGAGGGAGTTCATACTTGTGTCGAAATGTTTCGTCGTCCTTGACCAGGAAGATTTCACCACGTGTTGGTTCACCTCGTACCGCTCTCAAGTATTTCCTCGCGAAGGATCCTCCTAGTACCATTCGATTGATGTCAAGGTTAGGATGGCGCACTAGGTAGAAAGTCTCTTCAAATTCTACCCCCGTCCGACTAATGAGGTTCATGGTGATTGTCTCGTTGGACTCCATCGTCTTCGGCGTCGACCAGTCACAGTACCACGTCGCTCGACTGGTCATCGATAGTTGTTGGTTCGCTGATATTACTTTTTGGTTAACATACGAGACTGTCGAGCTCGTATCGAAGCAAAGCATTTTTTCTTTTCCGGCGAATATTGTCTTTTCGAGAATGAAGGCTACGCAAAATACCTTTGGGATTATCGCCTTCATTTCCCTGACCGACATCATTGGAACGCTAGTGCCCGGACAATATTCGATTTGTTCGAGAAGCTCCTTCGGGAATTCATCGATCGAAACTGGAGGAGCTGAATCGTCGCAGATTTCCCCTTCCTCGACTTCTTTTGTTTTCGTTGTTGTTTCTTCGATGTTCTCGACTGGAAATACCGTTAACTCCTTAGAGTTTCTCAGTTTCTTTGGGATTTTATAGTTTGTTAGATTCTTACCCTTTTCATTTTCAGAATCCTTCGCCTCCGATGGCTCGATTATCGATACGGTTTTGCCCGATCCGGAGCCTCCAGGCTTCTCTCCATCTTCGATAATCACGATCGGTACCCTCTGAAACCGGTCAATTTTTACTAGCCTTTCTTTTACTTGTTGCTTTTGGTGGTTTTTTGTTTCTTTGGCATGCGGGTATCGGTGGTGTTATCATTTAGGTTCCCCGTTGTCGATTTTCGTTTTATCGATAACTTCCCCTCTTTTTTTTGTAGGGTTATCTTAATTGGGTCTTCTGGGTTTTTGACTTTAATTTTGGGAGGGTTATATTACATGCTGGGAGGCCTTTAGCGTAGTGACTAGCATTGTGAACGCTCACCTTATTTAGTTCGGTGTTCAATTGGGTGACTTGTACCCTTAACCTCTCGATCTCCTCGTTTTGCGACTTTACGATTTCTTCGAGGATTTCCATTCCACGTAAAATTTGACCTCGTTCGTGATCCTCGGATGCGATGACGCGATCGAGGAATTCAGCCTGGCCATCGATGGCTGTCGCCGTAGCTGCGTGGAAGGTTCCCCTTTCGATCAACGCCTTTGACGTGACCGTCTGATTATGAGACGCAATTCGTAACTGTTCCGTCAGCGATTTTAGGAATTGCTCGTTTTCAGCTGAGATTTTGACGAAGCGGGCCTTGACTCTTTCGGCCACAATTGATGACTCGGGTAAATTTTGTTCGGCCATTTCGACTAAATTAATACGAGAAGGCTTTTACTTTATGAGTCTACTATTTAATTATAACTTGAGTTTATATACTTACGTATCGATGTTCGACTGATGATGAAAATACCGATTAATAATAATAAGAAAAAGGAACACCACATTAATTTTCGAATAAAAAGCTGATGTTTCGTACACTCACTCGTTTTCCGTCTGATTGATCATTACTACGAGATCTGTGTTGTTATTTGGTCATGATTCTTGACCACTTCCCCCCCCCCGACCACGATGTCATCGATGAATTGATGATCATCGGTGAGTTGATCGGTCAATGACGCGATGTCATGGTTGTTGAACTTTGCGACGAAGGGTGTTATGTTGACGTAAGTGGAATTACCCTACTTTTGTAGTCGAATTATCTTGCATTTATCTTGATTGATTTACGTCGTTGATTATTGGGATTTATTTTGAAGATGTTTTTATTTCGGTTTAAACGTTATTTTTTGGTTGTAGATGGGTCTTATCGTTTGAACTCGTGTACATTCCGTTGGAGGATTTTTCCATCGGGCGTACGGACTCGATAGCTTCCGTTTCCCTTTACCTCGATTATTTCACAGGGGCCAACGAATTTTGGATTGAGTTTTGACGATACTCCGATGGCTTTATCCGAAAGTGTGTGATTTTTGGTGTAAATCATATCTCCAACCTTGAGATCGGTGAGATTTTTGTTTTCGTTATTCTTCTTCCGTTTTTCGAGTGTTTTCTTTGTGTTTTGTATCGCTTTTTTCAGGTACATGTCGTATTCCTCGTCGGTTAATGGTAATGGTCTTCCCTCACAATCGAATTTTACTCTTTCCATTAATGTTGCCGGTGGTATCCCTGTAGTAGCGTGTTCGATATGGTTTAACCTACGCTCAATCTCGCCTATGTGTTGGTACCAATTGCTGTGTTGTGTTGGACATTTTATTCGAAGGACATCGCCGATGATTTTCATTCGTGTTTCGACCGGATTCGATGATGGCGTATACGGTGATGTAAACCTTGGTTGTATTTTTAACTGTTTCCAATGATCGATCCAGTCTTTCGTGGTAAATTGACTTCCGTTATCGGATAGAATCGTCTCAGGTTTACCGTATTTTTCAATAAAACGATTCATCCTATCGATACAAACATTAACCGAAGCTTTGTTTATCGTGTACAGCTTCGTAAACTTAGAGAAAACGTCCATAACAACGAAGATTCGATTCACGTTTCCACGTCCTGACGGTAATGGACCGTACAGATCGACGGACAACAGTTGACCAGGTTTGTCAGCGAATATTGATAAAAAGGGGCCTGATAGTGTCGTATTTGTATTTTTCGATCTCTTACATGTTTCGCAGCTCGAGCAGAACAGTTCGATTTCGTATTTCGATCCTGGCCAGTCGAAGAATCGTCGCACCAATTCGAGTGTTTTCCGAGATCCTGGATGGGTGAACTCTTCATGGTAGAATTTGATTAGCAATTCGCGGGTTGACTCCGGGGCATATATCCTTTTATCCCCATCGCGATTGACGTAGTAGACGATACTATTCTCTTTTTCAACTCGTGGTGATCGTCTTTCGAGTTGACCTGCGATTTCTCTGCTTTTCTTTTGCAGGTTTGGGATATTATTAATCAATGACGATATCGTGATCGTGTTATTATCACCTATCAGCATTAATACGATCGGGAAATCAGCGTTTCGATACACCACGGCCTCGAGTGGGGAACAGTATCTGCTCAAGGCATCTGCTGCGATATTTTTACTACCCGGTATGTGTTCAGTAGCAGTTATCGAGAAACTAGTGAGAAATGTTCTCCACCGCGCTACCCTTTGTGAAACATCGTCCTTTAAGCCTATAAGATACTGCAGGCATCTGCAATCAGTTCGTATTCGAACTTCGTGATCGGTAAGCATATACAAATTCTTTTTCATAGTGTATATTATCGCCAACATTTCTTTTTCGAATGTGGGATAGTTTTTCTCGGACTTTTTTAACAATCTGCTTACCATCGACAGCACTTTCGGCTTCTCATCCTCGTTGTCGTCGATGAACTGGACAACTATCCCTGAAATGGCGAAGTCAGAGGCGTCTGTGATTATGTAAAACGGAAGGTTCCAATTCGGATGTGATTGAAGCAGGCATTTAACCATTTCTGACTTCACTCTCTCGAATGCTTGCTGGTGTTCATTTGTCCACTCAAATGTAGTATCGTTTTTTAACAGGCCACACAATGGAGCGATTATATCTCCATATCTCGGAACGTGTCCTCGGTAATAATTAGCAACTCCGAGAAATGATTGGACTTCTTTCTTTGTCGTTGGGGCTCTGAAATTGTGGATTGCTTCTGCTCGTTTCGGATCAGGTCGTATTCCATCAGCATCGATGACGAAACCTAAGTAGCGAGCAGTATCTCGAAACCACGAACACTTTTCTAGTTTTAGGGTCATCTTGTATTTCACGAATCTCTCTAGAACCAAACGTATATGTTCCAGGTGCTCGCTGTGTGTTCGTGAATGTATCAGAATATCATCGACGTATACTGTGACACAGTGATCGAGACCCCTCAGGACTATTCTCATAGCCGCAACAAAGGCCTGCATCGCGTCTTTCAAGCCGAAGATTATTCGATTCAGCACGTATGGTTTCCCTTGAAATCGGAAGGCGATGTATTTTCGGGATTCCGGAGAGAGAGGAATTTGTAGAAATCCCCATCTTGCGTCGAGCTTCGTGAAGACTCGCATTTCGGATAAGCTTAACTTTATCGTTTCAATGGGTGGGACTGTGTCTCCTCTCGTGCCCATATATTGATTTATTTTCCGAGCATCGAGGCAAGGGCGAATATCACCGTTCTCTTTTTTCGTATATGTTATTGGTGAGAAGTATTCGCTCGACTCAGGACTTATGATTCCTTGTTTCTCCCAGTCATCGAATAGTTCTCTGACCTTCGGGATCCAAGCCTTTGGAATTATTCTCTCTTTCTCGTCCATCTTCTTCGTATCCGGGGACATATTTAAGGTGTGAGTATATGCCTCGCATCTACCGATACTCTCAGCGAAGGCTTCGTGGTTTTCTCGCATAACGTCACCGAATCTTTGAGCTATTTTATTTGATATCTCCAATTCCTTAAGTATTTTCTCGATTTTGTTTTCGATCTCGAATGGAGTTTCGTCCGTTGGTCCGATGTTGAGAATAGGTTCAACGGCACCAAACTGGACTCCGGGTATCTCAATTCGTTTCGATTTGTCTCGTGGATCTACAAAATCGACCAACCGATATCTTACACTAGGTCTTCCATCGTGTTCATAGAGGAATTCTCGACCTAGTATGATCGGTGCATTGAGGCTCTTATTTATATGGAGCGTCGTTGTCATTTCGATGTCGTCCCCAAATTTATCGACCATTATGAATCGTAGGTTTATCGATCCATACACTCTTATCGCGGGTTTTCCGACAGCGTATCCAACCTTTTGCGTCGGACAATTCACATGCATGAGATACAAATCTGGATTATGTTTTTCCAGGAATTGGAGGAATTTCTCGGTTATCCAACTATATGGGGAACCTTGATCGATATAGGTTCTGTAAACGTTTCTCGCTTTGCCCATAATGCTATTTATTATGAAGGGCGGAAACCACGGCCTTGTATCGACGAAGTTATTCTCGGAATCGATTTCTTCTGGATCCGATTCTACGTCATCCATGATATGGAAACAAAACGTTCCATACGGATCCTCTCCGTCTGTCTGCTGAAGGTCGTCTTCTTGTGATTGCTCGACTGCATCACATTCGTCGTGATCGTCGTATCCTGAAATCAGGTTGACGTTGGGACTTATTTCGTTGTCCTTTCGATCGACGTGGTCTGCAATTAAAGTCGCTAGATTTTCATCGATTAAATGTGTCTCTTCTTTATTGTAGCGGCGTGGGACGGCGTAAATAGACCTTTCGTCCCCGGGGATAATTGCTTTATCCTTATTCTCGTTCTCGTACTTTCGAGTAAAGATTCTTTCGATATCGAGAATATATACGTCTTTGAAGTCGGACTTGAGGTTCCAAATTCGGCTATTGAATCTCCGGAGTCGAGACCTGTAGAACTGATTGTCCATCCTCATCGGATCTGGCGAGATCGTCGTGACGATTACTTTCTCCACTCGACGTTTTCGAAGCAACTCGTCGAGGAGATATCGGAGTTTTGAGATAATCGTGTCCTCGTCTGCATCTGGATTGAGGATGAATTCTTCTCCAAAACCGATGATTATACGGGTATTTTCTTTCGTAACTCTTCGTATAACTTCTAGGAGAGGGCCCAACCGATTTATTTTCTCGAAGCCCGCTGTCTTATCGATACTTAAATTTTGGGCGCTCGATAGGCTGCTGTTTCTCAACCAGCTCAAGATAGTCGCATCACCGAAGACTTGATAGGTCTTCCACTCTGGTATTACGAACTCGTTCTTCATAATCGTTGTCGGTCTATTTTTATCGAATTTTTCGATAGGGCGTCCTATGCGACCGACCATAGGCGCCTTCTTCAGTTTCCCTGATTCTGATGGGAAACTTCATCGGGAATATATGAATTTGCGTACTTTTGGTCACCGATGTTTAATACTGGCTGTTGTTTTGCCAATTTACTCACACTATTCTCTTCATGGAACAGGCTGTGTAGATACTCGAGTTTTGTTGAGAATTCGACCAGATTCGCGACATCAGATTCGAGTATTCGATCTCTATACGGCATTGGTATTTTCTTCACCAGGATCCCGTATATCGTCTGGATGTCTTCGCCGCATTCGAGTAGTCTGGTATATATGTGTATCGCGTAGTCGGCCACCGAATCGTATTTTCTCGAGTCGTACTGACCGTCTCGAATCGCTTGTACTTGGGCCTGCTTTCTCGATTTATTCCAATAGACGGTCACGAAATGATCTCGAGCTTGCTGATATCCCCAATTTTCTCGATAAACTGCTCCTCCAGGAAACTTATTCACGTCCATCATTTTCCCGAAGACTCTACCTAGTTGTTCGTCATCCTGATCCAGATCCTCGACGCAGCTTTCGAACTCCCTAAGGAATTCTTCCGGAGTCCGATGGTCTCTGTGTCCAGTATACGCCGGCATCCTCGAAGGGTCGAACAATCTCGATGTTTTCTGCAACGGTGCTACTCTCGAAAATGTTTGATTTCCCGTAGTTTCACGGCGTCTGCGTACCGGTGTTCGTTCTCTCTGATTCGGCAAATACGTAGGGACTGTTGTATCTTTGAGGTGTCTCATAATCGTCGGGGGCGGTGTTTCAGGTCTGAAACCAACTGGCATATCCGACATTTCTCTCCGAGTGTTTTGTGCTGTCATATCTCTTGAGATAGGTAATCTATCGATTTTCCTTTCGAAGTAGTCGAACTGCTCTCTTATCTGAGATCTCGTTTCTAAGCTCAGTAATTTTATTTGCTCAATGATTTCTCGGGAGCTCGGGCTTTGTTCTCTCTTCTTAATGGCACTCACTAGCGTTGAACTGGCTACAGGTTTTCGGGCGGTCTCTCCCTGGCTCTGTGGAATCGTAACTTCCTCGTTTTCTCTGGACGGTGTTTTTTCGTCCTCGATAGGTACGTACAACGAATCGCTATAAAACTGCGCATCTTCGAAGTCAACTTTCTTTTTTGTCTGATCGAGTTCGATCTCGGCTATTCTTTCACGTATTCTCGACGTTGATGGATTCTCGAAAGATTTTCGCTTTGAAATTTCTCTTTCGAGAGCCTTAACCCGATCTTCGAATTCACTGTTCTTTTCAGCCACCTTGACTGTACATAATTCGGCTGCTCTTCTTCTTTTTTCGCTTTTTTCGAGCATCGAATCTCGTACAACACATTCCCGGCGATATCGAGCAGTACTTTCGGATTGTCGGAGATAGAGGTTTTTATAAAACTCAACCGGGTCGGTTCCCTTGGGTGGTTCGGGTATCTTATTTGAGTCGAAAGCCCATAGATTTTTCGACGTTTCTTCTTCCTCCATATTGGCGGATCCCTTAGTGACGTTCACCTCATCTTCGCCCATCGCGATTTCTCGAATATTCGTCACTTCATCCCTACTTCGTCTCCTCGGGTGGTCGGGGGTGTCAAAGGGGTTGGGATTATCGTCATCCCCAATACCGTCCATCTCGGACGAAATCTGCTGGCCAAAGTTTACTAAAAAAGAAAAAGGCTAATATTTCCCCTAACTAAATCGATACGTTTTATCCTAACAGACTAGCAATCGATGTCTATGGCTCTGCTCGTCGATATACCTGGAACAGGGGGGATTTACGGCTCAGCTATTACTAACAAGCATATCGACTTAATTAATTAATGGGTAGGTCATACTTTTAGGGGAATCTTCCGGAAGTATAGTATCGAAAATATTTCTAGAATCCCTAAATTATAATGTATGTTATGAATTGGACCAAGATCCATAACATAGGGCAGATAAAAAATCGATTCAGACTTAATTACTTTACTTTAAGTCGGTACGTCGTAAGTACGATTACGGGAATACGGGTGGCTTTTAATCTAGCCTATATTTTTACTTTATTTCAATACACACCCGTACGATGTTATTTTAGTCTGTTAAGAGTCGTTAAAAGACAGTTTGTCGAACAATAAAATACTGGGCCACTAAAAGCGACGTACAATAGTTAGGTTAACTACGATAACTATTTTCTACGGCACACTGCCGATAAAATGCTAAGATCAAAACATGATCGGTAGGCTTAGGGCCATAGCAAATGACTGTAACGACTAACAGTCTTGGACACACATATATTTATTAAGGAAGCTTGCGCCTCGAACGGGACATTATTTATCACACTAATAATCGAATTAAACACGAGGGACCCAATCCTCGAACACCAGGTTGTTTTAGTAGTTTACGTTAAATTTATTATTTTTATCGAATTTGGGTTGACACGCTTCGTAAGGCATAGAGCTAAACGCTGAAGTCGATGTGGCTTTCACTGCAGTTTACTTGCTGCATTTGCGTCTTAGGACGGAGAAAGACTTCCTCCAATTAGCACACGTGGGAATCAGATGCCCAACAAAAATAAAAGATGGCCGCGGCAAACACGGCCAGTCAACGGTCGCCAGACACTTTTGGTAAATTTGGATAGTGCCAATCCCGATATGAACAGGTTGATCAGACCTATCCAGCTTAAAGGATCGCTCTAACGATCATGCTGAGCAACAAACCGATCGGATGGGTTTTAACAAAACTCAGATGGCGGACTTTTGTCTCTTCTCGTACGATCTTTCTACTCTTATTGATAGGATATGGTAAAAAGAGAAACCCGAAAAAAAAATGAAAGGTAGGAAACGGAAATAATTTTGGACGGGTGGTTCGAGAATATGATCGAAAGAAGGAGGTACACTCTTCACATTCGTTGATATACACCCGCGTAAACTACAGTACCGAGTAGCAATACGGATCTATGAATAACATGAGGTTGTATATATCCGCATGTGAAGGTTTTAGATTAAGAATGGACGATTCTCGAATTACACCCTCATAGCGGACGGAATTAACATTAAGACTGAAGGTTGTGGATAAGGCGTTTGCATTAGGCTCGGCCACAGAACTCGAAAGACAAGTCGATCAAGTCCTGTCACGGTCGCCAAGTAAAACGTAGATGTGACGTCCGAAAACGAACGTACATCCCGAGTATAGGGAATGATATCACGATTCGAAGTATATCAATAAGTCTCGATCAATCGTAGAGTCGAAACCACAAACCAGCTCAAACAGTTAGGCCACCAGCCTACCAGCGATAGCTCCCAAGGCCTACGAAGTATATCGGGCGAATTTACATATGTGGAATTAAATAAGTTGGCCGACCCATTATCACAGTGTATACTTTATTACAATCGAAAATATTACTTACAGTTATGGTAACTACAATCTGGTCGTGCAGGTTATTCTTCACATCGCCACATGGTTCTCGAAGTTCGGTGAACCATCAAATCTCGATCGATTATTCGTTTTGAGTTTGAAAGAATAATATCGCGAGTTGTTTAATTTCTACTACTGGTATTCACATTCGAAAATATCGGTGAAAACAATAAAAAGGTGGCTTGCTGCCGTATAAAGAGCTGTATTTGCCGTGAATAATATTTCGTATTCACGGCGGACTAAAAACGATCACGTCTAAAACGAGACTGACTGTTCACTCATTAGCCTAAAACGTGAACAGTCAAAGAGATTAGAAATAGTTCACCGATGATCGATATCTTATTATTACACGTCACCATATCGTTAAATACTCATCGGTCGACGTGTCTTTATGTTTATTATATTTCGGGAATCTATTCCCGATGGGGAATCGGCGTATTTCTTATTTATCTTATCACTATTACAAACTTAAGAGTTTGTGAGCCGTTTCCTATCGTAATATTAATACAGTTGATGGTGACGTGAAGGGAAGGCTACAGGTGACTTAGACGCCACAATACGAACAGCGGTACCTACTTGATTTCACCTACAGTGTTGTATCTTAACTTTTTCCTCCCTCCACTGTTACCCACGATGCCCGCTAAATCTGTTTATTGAGAGTAGAAAATTACCTTCTTATTTGGAACAGACTATAGTATCAAATACATAGGCACTGACTGGTCTTAATTTGCGTTTATTTTCAACTTTTTTTTTTTTTTTCCAAACAAAATAATTTAATATTAGCTGACATACTAACTGAAATATACATGTAGTATAATGTTTATAATTTTATTCGTAATAGAATAAAACAGATCTATGATAATTTTCGATGAAAATAAACTACCATAGAATATAGCTGACATGAATGCTTAATGCAAAATATATATCACAAACTTCATACTTTGTTTTGTTTTTGTTTTTTTTGTTTTTTTTTGTTTTTTTTTTCAGTCAGTTAATTCTTATATTTTGATGAATGATTGAGGATACAATTTTTGATAGAAACTGAGTAATGTGGGCAATGATAGAGCAGAACATGAATAAAGATGATCTTATATTGAAAAACTGTAAAATCTTTGACCTAATTATTATGCAAGGCAGTAGGACTGATGACACGCATTTTCCGTAAAATTTTATTTGACGTTAGTGGGAAATGTATAAAAAATAAATAAATTAAACTTATCTCGTAAGAATTACCTATAAGTCAAGAAACAGTGCAAGGTTTATGATAGGTAGTTTCAAGTTGAAAACAATGAATGTATAGGTAAGTAATAACTGGATCGATAATTGATCAAACCACTCAAACCAAGCAAAATAAACAAGTAATAATCGAGTTATGCTCAGGGGCCTAGCAAGGGAGGGGTGTAGGGGGTGTGACATTCCCCCATCGCCAATTTTGTTGCAAATTTGTTGTAAAATTTGACCGATGTTGTAAAAATTATTAAATTAAAAGTAAAAGGATATAAAACTTTGTGTGAGAAAAATAATTACGTGTGAGAATACAGAATACTGATGTACACTGAACCCTGGCCCTAAAAACAAATTATTTATGATGACAAAATCCAACAAATCAAAATCCACCGCACATTTTTACATTATCTAGACATAAGAAATTTTTTAATCTCTGCTCACTAAATTCTCTCATCATTGCTGCTTTAATGAAGAAAAAATGTAGGTAGTTTCAAAACTTCCATATCTATGTTCAATAAGCATTTCCTCTTCCTCTACTTCTTCATCGTCATCTTCCACACATGTATCCTTGAAATAACAATTTTACTTGAAGTACCAGTAAATGTATTATGATGATATTAATAATTCACCTTCTTCTATCCCAAATAATATTACCTCTTGTTTTCTCTTCTTCCTTCTATTAATGTTTCCTTGGCAAATAGGTAAAGATTGTTTTAATTCCTTCTATTAATATTAATATAATCTAATAATCTCCATGTAACCACCAAAAAGAAGAACTTAATAAGTAACTTTTATACTAATTGATCTCTCAGTGGCGATTAATACACTGTTGTTCTTCATTTTTTCATTGGACCAATTATTTAACCACTTGAAGGCTAAGAGGGGTAAATTTTGAATTTATTTATGTTATTGTGTAATACATCAATGAGTAGGTATGTTTTTTGGAGTGTTGATTTCAAATTTGATGTTTATTCTTCTATTTGACCCGTTGTTTGACCTCCAGGGGCCAATTTTGAGTTTTTAAACTTTATTATGTGATACATCATTATGTATTTTTTGGAGATTACTGATTTCAAATTTTACATTCATTTTTTCATTCAACTTATTCTTCAACCCAAAGATGCTGTAAAATTGGGAAAAATTTTTAATTCACATTTGATTTTATTATAGGTATTATAGGAGTAGTTTCTTAGGGTGCTCATTTCAAATTTGATGTTGTGGCTTCAAAATTGGCTGAAGTTTGATTTCTCATATTTTATTATGTGATACATAAACCCGTATTTTTTTTAGCGTACTACTTTAAAATTTGACTCTTTTTGTTTACATTTGAAAATGAAAGATAATAGGTAACTGAAGCAAAAATTTTCTTCATCACTCAAATAGCCTGTTAGCAGGACAGGTTTTGTAGATTGTTTACATAATTATATGTGGCAATATCTTTTAAATTTTTTTAAAACTACTAATATAAACTGTTTCTTATTCTCAAATATCAATTTTGAAGATATAAAAAAATTCAGAGGAAGGCGGAATGTGAAAAGAAAAGAAAAAAGAGAGCATCAGTAGGCTGAATTACGTTTAATGTGATAACATTTTCATGTGTTTCTATTATCAAATTTTGTTAACTAAAAAAATTAATTGATATATATTGCCACAAAAAATCAAAATTGTTTTCTTAGCTCTGCCTGATCAATTTTGGTAATACTATCGATATGTCGAGATTAAATACAAAACACAGGGAAAATATTTCAATATGTTATCGATAATTTTGGAAAAAACATTGCAAAGAAAGAAGGAAAAATGACAATCGAATGTAAAACGCAACATGGGTACTGAAAATAAAAATATTATCACATTAAAAAATGGTTAATGATAAAAATTTATCACAGGCTAAATTATATTTATAAACCAATTAATTATAGAATTATCCATAATTGCAACTTTCTTGACTGTACAACGTAATTATTTATAAAAAAGTTACCTTAGGTATATGTGTGTTTGTGTCTTTCTCTGTGTACATGTGTATAAATTCATCCAGGTTTTCCTTATTTGAATATTACACAATAAACTTTTTTTTTGCTGGTTTGAAAATTTAACCCTTTGTTACAAATTTCTCAATATTTGACAAAAATATTATAAATTTTGAAAAACATGTAAAAATTAAGCCATTACACCCCCCAAGTGATACTGCTTCGCTGGGCGCCAGGTTATGCTTACCTAACAATTTGTACTTATTAAATTTGACGCCGATCGCAGTGAAACATTTCAACCCAAATGACAAATTCTTAGCTTATTGTACCGAATTTGAAACAAAATTTTATAAAACATTGTAAGAACTCATCAACTCACGTTGAACACAAAGTGATCGTGCTCCAAAGGTACCAACTGTACATCTGCACGGATAACATATTTACCGTTTTAAGTTGATGAGTATACTTACCTGAATCTGTTGGCTTACAAACAGCGAATTAAAATTGACCTCATAAAGGTGATAGGGTGAGGATGCTAAAAATTTTCTGTTTCCTGAAAAACGAAAACTATTGATACTATTTTCATATTCTGAATAATTTTTTTTTTTATGTTGATATTTATACCTGCGGGTAAAGTGGCGGAATTTTTTTTCAACTTAGTCCGCCACATTACCCCATTTTTCTCTGAAAAAATGAAAATAATGTTTTTCGCGGGGGGGGGGGGTGGGTTAATTATATTACGGGGCGAATCATAAAAATCGAATACTTATCACCGCTCAAGTTTATACTCCCCCGTCAGGCCCCCAACATGTTTTAAACCATACTTCACAATTATTTTCGTGATTTTCTGGCTTAAGGGTCGATCCTACATAAAATTTTACTCTTAAAGAGAAGTTTTTTTATAAAATTATTAACAAATTGTGGGATATACTTATTTTTCATAGGCCCAATAGTTTTGGAGTTAAAAGCTACTGAATATTTCAATTTCACAAAGTTCTGTTCTTATAGGTAACTATAAAAGAGATAGGATAAACTTTAGTGGTAGAAAGTGTAGAAACGTATCCATTTGATGACGTCCACTACTCAACACACAAACTCCGTGAAATATTTCCGAAATTTTGATAATATATATATATTTTTTTTTTTTCAATTCAACAGGTAATAAGTATGGCAACCTAAAAGTGAAAAAGTAAACTGCTTTCAATATAAAATATCAACGTTAGGAAACAAAGGAGCAACATACAATCCCACTCTGAAACAGATGAATGAATATGCACAATAAAGAAAAGTCCATCACTTTACCTTCCGTTTTCTACATAATATATGTATAATTACGTATGTAAGTAGGTATAGGCACACGTATCGCCTAAAATTTGTGTTCACGGTTTTGAGAAAACTGAAAAAAGGCACATGACTAAAATTTTCACGAAAAATAGTCCTTATATCATACCAGGTCTGATAAGAGTTTCGTGCTTATTGGACTATTGGTTCGGTAGTTTCCGAGAAGACTGAAAAACAAAAAGTTACTGGAAAAGTGGTTTTTCAAGGATTTTGAGGAAATTAAAGAAAGAACGAGTTGAAATTTTCATAATAGATTTTCCTTATGTAAGTGCTAGTCTGACAGAAACTTGGTGTCTATTCATCATGTAGTTTCTGAGAACAATGAAAAGAAGAAATTACTGGAGAAAATTTTGTGTTCGCGGTTTTTAATGGTTTTTGGTACAGAAATCACTCATAGATTCAGGAAAATTTGGCTCTTGCAAAATTTTTCATTCACTCAGAGGCGAAGAGAGAATAAATGAAAGAGCTTTGTTCGAAAAAAATTTCGGCGCCAAAAAGTTAAGTGAAAGCTTTCCGTCTCGATGCTCGAACAAGTCTCTTTTTTATTTATTTTGAAATCGAAAATGGCCATTTTTTATCCTCGTGAAAAATGACGACATGCGTTGAAATTCGAAACGACTAGACAGCCGTAGCCGTGATCAGGAATTTTACTATGAAACAGTCAAATTGTTTATTCGTTTTAACAGGTTTTCAAACCTGCTATTTAAGATCGTGGAAGTTGACGAAGTTGGAGTTGAGACTATTATAGTTTTTCTTTTTATAAAAAATCATGATTTTTGGCATATTTGCTTTGTAGGTAGATTTGGGAATAATCTCAAATGAGATTGTATTTGGTAAGAATCGGTTGAGGGGTTGAGCTTCAAAGGGGCAAAACAAGTTCCACCAATAAATATGTCATGATGTAATTATTATTCGATAGGGTTGAAATTCGATAGGCAGCTGTTTCCCAACCTAATGAAAACAAGGTATGAAGTTCATGAGAATCGTTTGAGCGGTTTAGAAAAAGGGGCTGACAAAAGTTCTGCCAATGGAGATTAACACGTAAACATCATTCGATAGAACTGAAATTTGGTCGATATTTAGTTCTAAACAATGGGGCTTAAGACGCAATTGTCATTCCATAGGACTGAAATTTGGTTTCTGGGTAGCACTAAATGCACTGAATGCCGATATAGAAGTCATGAAAACCAATAATTAAAAACAAAAAAACAGCTAAAACCTTAGATAAAAAATTGAAAACCATCATGACAGATTAGATGTAAAAAGAGATATATAAATATAAGTATGTAAAAGTAGATTTAAAAAGGGATGTGAAAATAAATGTTGAAAAAAATGTAAGATACTTAATATGTAAATTCCTATACTAAGTATAATACCAACCAGTAATCAATATATTTAGAGATTAGACATTTTTGGGTACAAAAATACTATTTAGACAGGTCTCAAGT